>QODF01000050.1:3817904-3838277 GCA_024372805.1 Oostethus manadensis | reverse complement strand
GAGTTTTACTGTTTTCCGGCATTATTTCCTGGTATTGCTGTCGTCGTACACTAATCCCTCATTTGTTGCGATTAACTGGATTCTTTATTTAAAAATGTTATCATTTCATTCGTAGTTACTGCATAGAAAACCTGTTTACAACCTTCTAAATCAAAGTTTTAACATTAGAGCCCTGTAGACATAAAATAACACCCCTGTATCACCCAGAATAGATGACATAATAATAGAATGTAAGACATACAGTAATGTAGACTCGCACATGTTGGGAGAGTTCCTTGCTGTTTCTTTATCACCTCTTTATCTTTGTATAAGTGTTCTATTCAGACATGTCAAAAGAGCACACTGTGTGGTCCGCTATGATTGGGGCTTTTTGCTCAAGTAGCTTTATTAGCGCTGCAAGTTGGATACCCCTGTGCTACCATAAACCTGGACCTGGACATATATCTACAACTAAAATGTCTAAATTGTTATTTTCCTAATTGTTATTTGGAACAAGAAATTATAATATTGAGCAATTTCTCATGTATTCGTATTACTCGAGCAACTTTTTTTGCCATTAAATGAACAGTTTTGCAATGTTCTTTGTTCATGTTCTGCTGGTTGTTGAAAAAAGTTGAATAATTAAGATAATGGAATAATAAGTCATAAAAATTGACCGTCCATCCATCCGTTTTCTTCCGCTTATCCGAGGGCGGGTTGCGGGGGCAGCAGTCTAAGCAGGGAAGGCCAGACTTCCAACTCCCCGGCCACTTTGTCCAGCTTTTCCTGGAGGATCCCGAGGCGTTCCCAGACTAGCCGAGAGACACGGTCTCTCCAGCATGTCCTGAATCTTCCTACTGGTCGGACGTGCCCTGAACACGTCGCCCGAGCCACCACATCTGGCTTCTGTCAATAAGGAGGAGCAGCGGTTCTACTCCGAGTCTCTCCCAAATGACTGTAAATTGTAATTCCAAAAAAATGCAGATGCAGCAGCGGCGATCCGCAGTTCCTTGCAGTCAGGGGCTGCTGGTCATTCAAGGAGGGGAAGCTCAATTGATTTTTCTGCTCTACATCATAATTGTGTTTGTTGTTTTTGTGTAACTTCTACCCTCTGTTCCAAGTTGTTTTTAACAAAGTCTCCGGATCAGTTTAAAACAACGAAATGTAAAACTTGGAAAATGCCCGAGTGGATGTTTATATTCAAGATGGCTGATTTGCTGATTTCACTCTCAGTCAAAAAGGGATTCCGCCTCAGACAGACCATCCAATCATCGTGCAGAAACCAAGCGTCCGGGCCAGCCCACTGCCCCGTAAACTCCCAAAAACGATGAGCGTCCGATGGGCGGGACAAAGACCAGCATTTATTGAGACATTTCAGGGCAGTCTTAAGTCAATCCCCCCTGCGTGCAGCCCACCACCACAGCTTCCAAAAATCCTAGTTGAAACCCTGAAACGACTATCACACTTTGAGAACATCTGTATTACATGTATGCTAGAACATATGTTCCCAAAGTGGGGTACGCCAATTGTTGTAGGGGATACGTGAATAAAAACTGAAAACAATTAGCGTCTAGCGCTCACAATTACGAGTGCGCCCGAAGGCCTCACCGTGCAAGGAGTACGGAGCACAAATGAGATGGAGCCGTACGTTGTTCATTGCTGGATGTGCATCATATGAACAAACAAGGTAAGTTTGATGATTATTTTGTGCATTACGAGCGTTTCATCTTGAAGATGTGATTTATATCGGTGTGCCAATCCCCACGCGGCGTAACGGTGAAAACCTGTCACTGTAAGTGGGCATTATCGTAGGGTAGGATGATTAATCAGCTATTTATCAGTGCTCATGTGGAACTTCGTCGAAATGCGACCATGCAAAATACACGTTTTTGACCCGGAATGACAACAAAATGAATTAACCCCTGAAATATTTGGAATATTTCGAGTTACGATAAAAAGGTGTGTGTTTTTTAAGTGTGCAGAAGTAGTCAAATGTCTGAAGGTGTTCGCTACACTACAAACTTTGGGAATCACGGTGCTATCCCGTCTTCTGTAGCATTCTCCACAAATGTCATGGAAAAAACCAAAATCGTCCTAATTTTTCCACAAGACTGTGTCAACAAAAAGGCAAAAGTCAGGTTGCCATGTTGGTGTTTGGATCAACTGCAAGACGCCAGGGGACTCTCCCCGCCATTACATAGGACGCACGCGCTGTCAGTTGCTCGTGTCTGGTGCATAAATTCCGAAACAGGGAATGTTTATGGGTTAGACAAGGCTATAATTGAGTAAGGCGAGGAGGTCCCGCGTGGTTACGACAGACCTGGTGCAATTGAAAGGCAGACAGAAAGAACGAGGGAGTGAGCCAAACGTCTTAAAAGAAGGAGACACTAATCGTGTCTGGCATTGTGCAGAGGTCATTACATGCAGGAGGGAGCGAGATAATTCCTCACTTTTAGATGCAAAAACCAACAAAGGATATCCCAACACAACATAAAATGCGTCTTGTAGTCTATTACGGAGTCTTTGTTTTATAATTGCAACATTAAAGCCTTAGCATTAGCGGATCACGTTCTTCGGCTAAACCTTTGGCATTTGGACTGAGTGGCTTATAAAAACTCTACGCCAAAATCTTTGCTGTTATGGAATAAACCAGACACAATGTAGGTCAACTCTTCTCAAGGGACAATACCATACAAATGAAACTAGGATATCCTAAAGAGTAGTCAGTGTGCAGCCTGTATAGCAGTATAAACTTACAACCCACACTTATTGCCTAAAGAGCTGGCAACAGATAACTGTGCCTTGCCCACAATTAAGCATGGTGGTGGAAGCGCCACGATCCGGGGGCTGCACGAGTGCCGCCCGAGCGGGGCGCTGCAGTTCCTTGAGTGAAAACATGAATTTCAACATGTACCAAAGCAGAGTATAACTTCCAACATACAAGACCCAACACACTTTGAGGATGACCAAGTGCCTTGCATGCCTTCAAGTAGGTCTTCTGTCCGTGAGTGAGATCCTTCAATCACTGCCAATACGACCCGGACACCACGGGGTTCTCTACAGCCGGAAACAGTACGACCCACAGATGAAAGGACGTGATCGGCATGCGCCAATCACGTCCTTTTACGTGGAAATCAGCACCACTAGTGTTGAGTCATTTTCAGTGGATAGTAAATTGTACAGCCGCACAAGCTGTACACTGACTACTCTAGAGGATCCTTTACATTCTAAATGCTCGCCGGCATGTGAGGGATGTGCTCAATTTTGTGAGATATCGAATGCGCTGCGCCTGAATGGACTTTGAATGAAACTTAAAGGGAATCCTAAGCAGTGGTTGCTTATGATTATGTGGTGGCAAGCAGTCACTGTTCACAGCAATTTGTCAGCCTCTGGTGGTCACCTGTGGAACACCACAACACATCAGTATCATGACTGGTCATTTCTGTGTCTCAGGGTAACCCAATGCCGTTGCTGCTCAGTACGATTTGCTACACACTGGTTAGATCTTTCCCCGCTGGCAGTGCAGCTTGCGTGGAGCGCATCAGTTCATTGGCTGACATTCTTACAGAACAAGTTCGGTAAACGTCGTTCTCGCCCAATGAACTCCAGTCACGCAAGACGCACAATGAAAAGACGCCACTTTCCGACGTTTCCCGCTGCTGCTCCCTACATCAGCCTGCGTTCATCACGCCGTCCGTCTTCCTCCCTCGTGACTCCTTCTGTTTCATATTTCTGTGTCATTGTCCCCATCAGGGTGGTGTCTCGAGGTCCCATCCGTCAGCACCATCTACCGGGGTGACAGCACGCATCAGACCCGGGGGAGGGACATCAAACGTGGGGACGCTGGCCTCGGTTTCCCTCCCTCCCTCCCCCGCCATCTCTATTTGGGCGCCTGGCCTCTCCATCTGTCCGCGCATGATTTTGAGTTGGCTGCAGCGAGAGACGCTGAAAGGCCTTCCGCCGGTGACAATCTCAGAATAAACAGAAAAGTAAGCGAGGGAGGGGTGGCACAAAAGAACGGACCCGCTCTCGGTGCACACTTTGGTGGAGTAACACATGAGGTAACCCAAACTCAAGTATTCCAAAGCAAAACGCCCGCTAGGTTGACTATTGTGACTTTTTTATAAACTGCAATGCTTACCAGCTTGGATTTCATAAAAAGCTTATAAAATAAACTTTTAAAGAGCGCAGTTGAGACACACTGAGGAAAAGAGCAGGTCCGTGACAACACTTGCATTTTATTTGTAACTTTCTGCCGCCGCCTCGTTTGGAGCTCCGGTGAACCGAACCGCACCAGGGTTCACTTAGAAACTGAGACCCACCTCTCAAGCACTTCCGGCCAAAAGGGTTGGGATGATGGATTGATGAAACGAAGCCTTCCGTTTTAACAGAACCACGCCTACACGCCACGATGCTCTCTCTGTGTGAGTGTGGACACTTTTTCTGGGTACAAAGTGGCACCTCGGTTTTTGTCATTGATCCCTTCAAAAAGCTCAGATGAAACCCGAAAGGCAGAAAAACCGAAGCAATTTTTTCCCCAAAAAATCATGCAAATCCAACTAATCAGACGATACTTTCAGACTTCTTTCTTGAGTTCAATAGTATTTCTGACATTTAGTATCAAAGTTCTGGTACTTTCCTTGCAACCGCCCCTAAAAAAAAACAAAAAAACAAGAAGGAGGTTCCCACGGGTTGCCCAGTATTTGAGAAAGGATGTAGTTCGGCTAACTTTTCTAATGGGATGTCAGCCTCTGCACACATTGCTACAGAATCTTCAACAAACTGTAATGGCCGTGCTTGTGATTACGGACATGCTTTTTTTCCCTGTAAACGCCCCGTACCCCGCTAGCTTCCATTCATGCTCCGTCAGAGTTGGCTCTGCCAACTTTTGGTGTTTGTACCGGGATTCCACCACGATTGAGCCGTATGCTACGGGAACGTTCCTCCTCCTCACATTGACAGCATTTCATTCACATTTCCACGAGATTCCGTTTTTAACGGTAAATTCCATTTTTATTGTCCGATTCTGTGACGCGGAAATCACAGGGCCCTACCAAAAGCATGCCGACTCATTCTCTCCTCTCAGCACCGGCTGAAACCTGCAGCCAAAATGCAGAGCTGCACTCATGCCAGCACTGGCTCGGGGCTACACACACACACACACACAGATGCCTCCACTGCTGCGGTGCAGGCATTCAGAGCATCTCCTTCTCCACTACCATCACCACCAAAGGCATAATTCTTTCACAAGCAGCAGGGGTTGGGGCCCATTGGGGGAACCTAGCATGTCCGCCGGCCTTAGCGGCTTGCAGATAAAAAAGCATCCCAAATTGAATCAATAACCACCAGCCGCCAACTAATCCTGGCTCTCCTCCATAAACACCACAGCAGCAGCAGCAGCCCCCCCACCCCTCTCAAAGTACACTACCAGTGGCCAAGTCGGCCCCACTGGACCTTACCCTCCTCAGAACCCTTTATCTTTTTATAACTGCACCCCGGGGTGCTCAGGTGAGGGCTTTTAGGCGCTTGTTATTCAGAGCAAAGGGGAACGAAAGGGCATTGGCCCAGGTAATCCATGAGCAGACAGCCCATCTTTGGGCCGCGCGGAGACTGGCAGCCGGAGAAAAGTGAACAGCTGATGTGGGTCAAGCCCAGTCGCAGCACGCCAGACAGGATAAAGACATATAAGCCCCCCACCCTGTCCACCCAGTACTCTCAGCCCACCTCATAGACCCATGACATCCAAAAAGCCCTTTCATCTTCTAACCCAGCGGGTGAAAAAGCAACTTTCCACTCTGGCTCTCTAGGGGCGGAGCCATTGTAGGTTTAGAGAGAGACTTGCGAGAACGGGTGCCACACACACCCTTGCCAATGGGTGGAACCGCTGACGGCTTAAAGGAGCAAAAAAAGCAGGCTGGGGGATCCATACTACATGATGTCTATATAAGTTGATCCCGCTACCAACTTATTGCAAACTGTTTACATACAAAAGTGATTCTCAATGAGGTACTAGAGTACCACAAATTCATGCATGTTGACAGATCTGCGCTAACAATGAAAGTCCTCCCTGCCACCCCCCCGCCAGGGAGCCGCCCCTGGGAGCCCACCCCCATTTGAGAAGCATACAAAAACAATACAACCCTCACATTAAGGCAGCCCTTGTTGTCAGGGCTGAGGGACAAGACCTGAAACATTCATGTACTTTGGAGTGGTCAGTGTACAGTTTGGAAATGACTATATACTCGCTATCCACCCAAAACTAGTCAACACAAGTGAATAGCAAGGTGTATGGTAGCAGTGGTAGTGTGGCATCATGGTTTGGGGCTGCACGAGTGCAAACAGCAATGGGGGGTTGCGGTTCAACATGAATGCTTTAAAAAATCCACTCACACTAAATACTCAATACTCGGACTAAATGCAGACTTTGGACCTGTTCACTATGTCGCTGTTTAGACAATGACTGCACGCTGAACCATTTTCATCCTGCAAGCTGTACATTGACTACTCTTAAGCAGTTTCATTTCGTAGTATACACTAGAACAGAAGCTGAGGTACAAAGCCAAGCTTCCAAATTACCCAATCCTCTCCCTGCAAGCCAACAGGGTCTACTTAGGAATGTCGGGCATCCGCATTATTTCTGTGCCCCCGATCCCCATCTTGCAAAATCAAATTTCCCCTTACCGACTTTGCACCCCCGAGGAGCTCTAAATGCATCTCAGGGCTACATATAAAAGTCAAAAGTGAAGGCTTGAAAGAGGGAGGCTTCCGTGGCTAGATAACGGCAAAACTTCAAAGTCCAAACGGACTGTAAGAGGCAGGCGGGTAGTAAATCAGCAAGGACTTCAAAGAAATCTGTGGAGGACGGACGCACATCAAGATGAATGGCGAGAGCAAAATGACTTGACTTCCACGGCACGCAGGAACACAAATAAGTAAGAAATGCAAAGTCACGCACCCTCATTTGCAGGTTAAAACGCTTTTCAATCATTAAAAACAAATCTCATTAGACTTCAGCTCATGGCGCACGTAAACAACGGCGTTTTTTGTGCTATTTTGCTTTTTTGTGTGTATTCCTTGTCGTGTTACCGCATTTAATGGCAGAGAGCAGGCGTGTCCAAGCTGCGGCCAAGGGGTCTTTATTTATTTAAACACCAGAAACAGCTCAAATGTTGACTCAACTCAAAACAACAGACAGAATAGCTTTGTCTTTAATTGCTACATCCAATGAGCTGCCTTGCTGGGAAGCAATGCATGATGGGAAGACCTTGAAATCGTTTTTTCTCCCAACCTCGTATTGGTACTTGTATATTTCTTAGCTCCCGTATGAGTTTGAAGTTTCTGTGGGAGGAATTTGGCATTCCTTTTTAAATGAGGCTGTTATATTTAGTAAAGTCCTCCTGCAATCTCCGACTTTTCTCATAGCTCATGATTGGCTGCTGTCAAATAAAGAACTACCGGGTACTCGCAGACCCGTGCGCACAACAATATGCCATTTTATGATGTGGGCACGTGCGGCTTACATGTGTCAAAATCGTTTTTTCTCTCAAAATTAAGTGGCTGCAACTTCGGTGTGTCTTGTAGGCCACAAATTACGGTAGTTGATGATGAAACAAACAAACACAAAATGCAGTTTTTAAGTAAAACTGTATTTTTAGGGGAAAACCTTTCCAAACCTACAAGGCTGTGTGTGAAAAATGGCTTCACTGATTGCCCCCCCCATGTGCCACCCTTAGCCCCAACAACTGCAATGAAGTGTTTGCGAGAACTTGCGATGATTATCTTACATTTTGTCCCATTCATCTTTGCATTTTGTAATTCAGACAAAATGGGAGGCGTTCCAGCCCGAACTGCCTTTTTAAAGTCATGCCACAGCATCTCAAAATTGAAACGACCCCTAATGTTATCCTCGTTCAGCATTTCATCATTTTTGCCCAGTGTCTTTTTATGGTTGGAGTCATGAACACAGTCCATAACTGAGGCACGTGAGGCCTGCAGTTCTTTGGATGCTGTTGTGGGGTCTTTTGTGACCTCTTGGATGCGTCGTCCCTGCGCTCTTGGGATAACACCACTGTTCCATGTTTTCCCTTCGTTTTTGTGGATAATGGCTCTCACCGTGGTTTAGAAAAGCATCTAAAACCTTTTCCAGACTGACAGATCTCAATCTCAGTTAAGTTTTACCGGGGGGGATCTGAAACATTTGTGACAAATAAGAAATTAGGAAGGGGGGCAAACCCTTTCACACCACCGTATTAATGTTTTATTATTCATTTCAAATATAACATTTGCATTTTTTTGTAAGTGGCAATTGAAATTTATATTAATGTTGTTGTTTTTTGTTGTTTCATATGTATGGAACATTACAATTTGAATAACGTAAACTATACACGTTACATATAAAGTTGTTATTGTGAATATTTCTGGAGGAAGTGGGTCCATAGCGTTCATCAAACTCCTAAAGGGGTCCGGGACTCCAAAAAGGCAGTTGGAAAGTGTGATGATAACCACAGAACAAGGAATGGAACTTCCTGCTGATGTACTGACTACATATAGAACGCCATTAAGTGACAGCATTGCTCTGCATTACATATCTGCCAGGCGCCTTTCAAGTGTATGTCATTTTGCTTTATTTTGCTCTTATTGAATGATATTATATGGTGGCTAACTTTTTCTACTTAGCTGGTTCTTCTCTCCAAGCTTTCCATGGCCAGAGTAGTGCAAAGACAAAGGAGGGTACAGTAGTAGTCTGCAGCAGCCAGGGGAGACTTCATTAGTGAGGTCAGTGCCCCAAGGTACTTAGTGTAACACTGGATCCCTATGCTGCCACCCCCCCGTCCCTGTGTCGAGGTGGATATTGCATCTTTGCGATAACATCTCACTACATAGGAGGGGAGGGGTGGCCTGCATCACAGCATAAAGAGCCCTGTTTTTGGCAAGTTTGAAATAAGGCTTTGTTCCCGCAAGGCCTCCGTCTGTCGGCCGGCCGGTCGGTCGGTCGGTCACCCCCCACCATCGCCAGCAACGCCGCCACCGCCGCCACCAGCGCGACCTCCTTTCCTCCTGGGTGGGCCGGAGACTTTCCAAAAAACTGAGCAACTTGTGTCTGGGGGTAGACGTCCTCCCGCCCGCCCCGTCCCGTTCCGCCTTCTGCGCACGCACGCCTGCAAACTCCGATCTTCTCAACTCGTACACAACGTTGCGGGGTGCCCAGTGGGGGTGCACGTCAGTGCGTGTGGGTGTCTTGCACTCCAGGGAGCCACGGGGACAGGCAACCTTTGCTTGGACGCTCCTCACTCAGCCATTTTAAGTAGAAAAATAAATAAACAAAACAAGCTCGCCACTCATCAATAGCTGCACGCAGACGATAATAGCGACATTCATGAAGCCACCAAAGAAAGCACAAAGACGGCTAAACCTGTCATGCATACGAAGGGTCTGTCAAGGACGTTATAAATATCTGCCGGGTTGCCAGGTAGGAAAGACATGCCCCCAGTTGTACCCGTTTCAGCTGGTGGATTTATAGGCCCCTTAAAACGGATCAATCATTTTCCATTCCCGGGTCTCGACACCTCTCATCTCCTCTCTCTCTCCACACGTTCCCCTTTTGCAGTCAAAGTGATGCACACACACACACACACGCACACACACACACACACGCACACACACAAGGGGGGGTTCAGGGCTTCATGCACCTGCGTTGCAGAAAGCATATGCCTTTAATGTATCTTTACGGCGATTGCGTGTGTGCGCACGCGGCTCGGTCAGACTGCCCGTGCAGCGGGGTGCTTTTCATGTTCATTATCACTTGTTTTATAGCGGAATATGTAAGTCGCCGGGGCCTCGGCGCGGCTGTGGCTAAAGTTAGAGAACAAAGGCGAGTGCTCGGCGGGCGGGCATGCCGACGCGCAGCTTTTCAGTAAGTATTGTACGCACACTTCATGGAAAGCCGGCGGGAGGGGTCCGCGTGTGCACGACAGACAGAGCTAAATTCAACTCATTCCTGTATTAATGGGGGCTTATGTGCCATTCCACCTTACCGAGGGGGGCATTAGTCAGGGTGAGATACACCTTAAAATATCCCCCCGCGCTGGCAGTGCTCTTGGTCTCTTGCACGTGGGCTTTGATGCAGGGCTGATTAGGGTGTGAGACTCACACATGGCGTGCTATTATCATACAAAACAGCGACGACAGCTACGCCTTCCGCGTCAGAATAAAAGCCGGAATTTTAGGAAAAATGCACTGATAACAATGGAAGTGGAAATCGAACTGACTGTGACATTCTGGATGATTAGTCTGCGCCAAAATAAATACACCTATTGCACCGCACAATACCCACAAAACACCTCATTGTGGCCACTTCAATGGACTTAGTTACGCAGACAACGACCACAACCAGAGACAGAAACGAAGACTCCACGCTTACAGAAGCCTTTTGGATTAAAGGTGAAAGAGTCAAGTTGCATCGAGTCAACCTTTGCAGATAATGTAGCATGAAGGAGTGCGGCACCAGAACACCAAACGCTGCCAGTATGTGAGCTACAGCGCTAAGATTACACTCATTTTTAAAGCAACACTGCTAAGTGTGCTATTCACTGTAGAAAAACAAAAGCATCAAACTTACAACTCCCACTTCTGCAGCTGACTGGTGAATAGTTGGCACGGCTCCATGCTTTATGGAAGTGTAGCGAAGCCTTTCTGTCCTATGCAAAAAGCAATTCATCTCAGACAAAAGTCAGAGGTGCAAGTCACAACCAAGCACCAGGTCCTTACCTTCAAGCTTACAAGCAAGTCCGAGTCAATCTTTAGGAGAACCAAGCAAGTCAAGTCCAGTCACTGCTTTTCGTCTGCAAGTTGTGTCAAGTCATACACATTCTGATTAGGCCAGTTTCCAAATAAGCACAACAAACACAAACTACTCAAAGGGCCAGATTGAGCTGCCCCCAGCAACTACAGTAAATGAAATAATAAATACAATTAGTTGTTCGATAATTTAAGATTTTGAGATTAAAAGTCAGCAATAATGCCCGACCGTCTGAGAAAGAGAGAGCTGAGCCGCAAGGCAAAGCTCTCTGTTTACCGACTGAGTATGGTCACGAGTTATGGATGATGACCGAAAGAACGAGATCGCGGATACGAGCGGCGGAAATGAGTTTCCTCCGTAGGGTGGCTGGACTCACCCTAAGAGATCGGCCATCCGGGAGGAGCTCAGAGTAGAGCCGCTGCCCCTTCACAGTTGAGATGGCTCGGGCATCTAGTCCGGATGCGTCCCTGGTGAGGTGTTTTGGGCATGCCCAGTCGGAAGAAGGCCCCGGGGAAGACCTAGGACACGCTGGAGGGACTATGTCTCACAGCTGGCCTGGGAACGCCTTGGTGTCCTCCCGGTGGAGCTGGACGAGGTCGCCGGAGACCGGGAAGTGTGGACTTCCCTACTGAGACTGCTGCCCCCCGCGACCCGAACCCGGATAAGCGGAAGAAAATTGAATAGATTAAAAGTCGTAAAATTAAGATATTTAAAGTGGAAGTTTGACGTGTCATTGTGTCCGAGCGAAACTAGAGGATAGTTCTTCGGTGGGGAGGGGAACAGACAAGCTTCTACTAAAACAGGACAGCAAACCAGAGCAGTTGGGTACAACCAGGTTAGCATGGGTTAGCATCCTCTCACCGCTACTCTCTAATACCCCGCCCCCCTCCACATACGCTCCCCTGATCACTGCGCTCTCAGGCAATGCCTGTAAAATGACGTTACAACTTTTAATCCCGTAAAGTTACGTTGGTACTCTTGTAACATCTTTTCTCGTAAATATACAACATTATTGTCGTCAATTTACGACTTAATTCTCGAAATCGCGATGATTTTAATGCTTCATTTAACAGGCATTGCCCGAGACAGCATAAACACAGGGGACTTGTGTGAAAAGTTAAATGACGACTTTTGCCCCCCCCCAAATGATTTGAAAAGGCTGGACTGCTACGTGAGGAGAACAACACAACTTCAGGGGTAATTGAGGCATGAATAAAAACAAGGACTTTTCCGTTATGTCTGAGCCGTTTTACTGCCGTGTTACGGGCCCTGTTTGGAAAAAAAAGGTATACAAACAAACATTCATCTTTCCGTGTCTTCTTTTGCTCCCGGCTTATCCATGTTGTGTTCTGCCAGATTGTGCCAAGGCAAGTGCATGCGTAAAATAAAGCAGCCAAAAGCCGACTTGTTAAAATACGGTCATAGTTATATTTTGGATGTTTGAAAAATACCAAGCGTTAAACCAAAAACAAGTCATTTCAAGTCAATTAGCTCAAGTCCGAGTTAAGTCTAAAGTCAAGAACATCAAGTCAAAGTCGAGTCGAGTCTGTTTGGAGCATTGGTCAAGCAAGTCACAAGTCCTAACAATTGCGACTCGAGTCAAGTCATGTGACTGGAGCCTCCCATCTCTGGAAAGTCAACCAGAAAGGATTATTACGCAGGTGGAAGGTTTCTTGAACCGACCTCGGTGACCTTTAAAGGACATAAAACAACAGTATGTTAGATGACTGAGCATACAGTAGAGCAACCTCCTTAGACGCGTCGCTTGTTGTGCTGAGTCTGTTCAACACGTGTGATATCGTGTGAGGCCTAGCGGAGGAAAATTACACTCCTCCCCAGTTCCCGAGTCCCTATAATCACCGTGTTGCATGAAAGTTCATCTCACACAAAGGATGGAGATTGTTTTTCCTGCTGAGGGAACTCAAGAGAGACAAGCAAGCGCGGGGAAAGACATCGTACAACAGAGTGAGTGTGTGTGTGTGTGTGTGTGTGTTGTGCAGTGGAACGAGGCGAGCAGTTATTAGTTGGCAGGGATAATTGGGCTCGATGTAGGTGGCATGACCTAGCTGTCTGCAGCAGGAAGGCCCAGAGCTGAGCGCGACCTCACCCGCCGACCTTACAAATGCAATACAGTGACCTTTCACCCGGCCCACATTAAAGAGAGACAGTGTTGTCTTTCTGCAGCCAGTCAGCCAATTAGGGGACGGGGGCCGAAAGAATCTTCCCCCTTTTCTGTTTGCTCACATCGCTGTGACGTTTTCCTTGTTGTAGCTCATTAAATTCCTCCATGGATGTGCTTTTGACTTGTAGACAGGGCGGCAGGGCGGCAGGGCGGCGTGTTTCAAATTCCGCTCCCTCTTGCTCTTCTTTGTCACACACCAACATCGGCGCTGCAGCAAGCTCGGTTACGATGGCGTGATAAAAAGACACGTGACAAAATGCGCAAAGTGCACGACTCGGTACAAAATGCTTCAAGCTGCAAATCCATCCTGTAAGTGAACGTTAAAATAATACTGTACGGTGGACGAGTGGGTAGCATGTCAGGAGATCTGGGTTCGAATCCCCATTGGGCATCATGTGGAGTTTGCACGCTCCACAGTCACTGTGGCTTTATCAAACTATGGTGTCGGCAGGATGTGTGCAGTGCTGGTAAAACTCCAGTGTAACTTTGACAGTCCTAATATAATATAAAAAACATATTTACGTAAATAAATGGGTTGGATTAAAAAATGTAAAAGTGGCCCCAGCATCCTTTGCTTTGTCAGTATGCCGCCCACGGTGGAAAAAATGCGGACAACCTTGAACTTTCCCGTACATGAAATTTGCTATGTTACCACTACCACACCAACATCAATCCTCCCTTCTTTTTCCAAGATCGGTTTTAGAAAGAATCATTTTAAGGCAGAATCAGGGTTTGATGGCGCCTCACTCAGAATATAATAGAAATATGATAAACAGGTACTGCTGCATGCAAAACAGGAAACAAAAAAACCATAATAAAACCTACGAAAAAAAACAAAACCTCAGTCCGACCCGTCATGCGGAGCACATCTGATCTCATATCGCACTACCAGATAAAGTATAGCATCCTTCACCTTTTCTGCATGAGTAGAACTTTGACAGCCTACCTTAGATAAAACCATAAGTAACCGTGACGCTACACGTTTCTGGCGCACGAACGCATGAATGCATGCTACAGTGTTTGCCCGTGTGACCCAAGGTAGCGTCCCTCTGTGCGTCAGTCACCGAGCGCGCAGGTAGGCCTCTCTAGGGGAACATTAACAAGACACATCTGTCAAGATAGAAGGCGCGCTCCCTTAGGCTGCCACTGAGCGACAAGCGTGTCGCCTTGCCTGGGCGCCTGTATCACAATACTGCTGTTGAGTGACTGCAAAGCCCTAATGGATGCAGTTGGATCTTCTACAAAAAAGGAAGGAGATAAGGCCGAAAGGGAGTGTGTTTAATATGTGCAGGGACGCCTTTGATGGTTTGATTTTGGTAGCTCGGTTTGAAAGGAAATATAATGAGCGCACATGTGGGTGTGCTGTGTGTGTGTGCATGTCTGAGTAATGACAGGTGTGCAGCAAAGCGAGTGTCCAGCATGCATACATATGTTTGTCGGGTTATTAGTGGCGCTTTAAAAGCCTGGCATCTCCTGCTGAAAATGTGCAATAAACCAGAGGTATTCGACAACTCACAAAGTCGGCAGCCAATCCATCATCGAGACGCTCGTTTCTCCAGCTTTTCAGCACACAATCAACAAAAAAACAGCCAATGATCAGCTCCAGGATGATCAAAGACAGTCTGGAGTTACCTGTAAGTACCGTGACAGTTAGAAGACTTATGTGTGAAGCTAATGTATTTACAAGAATCCTCTGGAAAGCCCCTCTGTTTAAAAAAGGTCTTGTGCAGAAGAGGTTACAATTTGTCAAAGAACACATCAACTGGCCTAAAGAGAAATGGAGGGACATTTTGTGGACTGTAGACTGAAAGTAAAATTGCTCTTTTTGGATTCAAGGGCCGCAGACGACCCCCAAACTCAGAATTCAAGCCACAGTACACAGTGAAAACAGGGAAGTATTATGGTATGGGCATGTTTCTCCTACTATTTATCCCATAGCAGGGATCATGGATCAGTTTGCATATGTCACAATACTTGAAGAGGTCATGTTGCTTTATGCTGAAAAGGGCATGGCCTTAAAATGGCTGTTTCAACAAGACAATCACCCCAAACACACTAGTAAACCAGCACAATCTTGGTTCCTAACCAACAAAATGAATGTTATGGAGGGGCCAGCCCAATCCCAGGACCTTAAACCACTTGGGAACTTGTGGGGTGACATAAAAAATGCTGTTTGTGAAGCAAAACCAAGAAGTGTGGATGAATTGTGGAATGTTGTTAAAGAATGTTGGAGGGGAATAACAGCTGGAAGGAGCCACAAGTTGGTAGAGTCCATGCCACACGGATGTGAAGCACTTATAAAAAACTAAATATTAGTTTAGTCATTCACAGGATTGCCAAATCCTACAAACAAAAAAGTTTGTACAAAATAGTTTGGAGTTTGTAAAGTCAATGGCAGACACTGCTATTTTTTTAAACACGCCCCTTTCAACTAATTGGCCAATTGCACGGCCTTAAGAGCGTGCATATTATGAATGCTGGGTCTTTGCTTTCTGGGAATCTACTGCACCTACTGGTAACTAATACTAATACCAGTGATTCATCTGGTTAGTCACGTTGGACTGCTATTACTGCAAAAAACAAGGGCCCAGATGGCAGAAAGTGTGTCTGTTTTCCATTTAAGCTGCTAGATGGCCCTCGATGAATAAATGGAGTTGTCTCACAAGGATCAGAAAGTGTCCGGATGAGATAAGTGTCAAGCATGTTGAAAGGCCAAACAAACAAGCGGCTCCAGCAAAGGCCGGCGGACGCAAAGAAGTGGCAGCTTGCAGACAGAGGCACTGCGGGCACTGCCCAATTGTTTCAGGCTAATTTCATGGGATCAAACCGAGAGCGCAGGCCGCAGACGTAGCCGATGGCGTCAATCTGCTGGGAAATCTCTTGTCTGATTGCTTTACGTCCCCGTGGCCGGTCGCCACGGCGACGGGGGCGCACAGCAATGCCAAACAATGTGTCTGTCTGCTCCGAGTGTCAATCAGTCACTCTTTCTGACAGTGGAAATCGGCACGGCGGAAGGAGGAGAAACCGTGCGCGTGTGTGTGTGTGTGTGTGTGTGTGTGTGTGTGAGACATAAGGCTTTGTTTTGAAATGCTGTTTAATGAAAGAGCGCGGCAGCTGAACGAGGGGAGAACAGACAACTCCATACAATGGCTTGGCAAGCATCCTCCCTCTGTGCCAAACTCCCACCTGCCCGTCCATACATCACTGCCTGTCACTTCCCCACCCCCACCCCAAAGGCAATTTCGGTCAATACCCAATGAGGTGACCTCATGGCAGGAGCAGCTCGCCTGTGGAGCGTCACCAGTGGCGCGTTTGTGAGTATGCGATGCACAAATATGGCAAGAAGGTAGACATATTTACAGTCCGGAGCGCCCCCGTGGCTGCGAAGGGAAGGGAAAGCATGTAAGTCCGCCACATCATAACAAATAAACAGTGGCGAAACCATCATTTTAGCACACAATGGCGACGGCAGTCCCAGTCGGGGATGACTCATTGTTTCCGAGGTCGGGTCTGGCCGCGTTATGAGAGGGGTGACAAAAGAAAAACATGTTATTTCTGCTTCCCACTCTTCTCTGCTGCGAGTTGTCCTAAAGGCATCACTGAGGAGACTTTCTGGAAGACCCAAGATTGTCATTGCGGGGGACAAAGCGGCCGCAACAAAATGTCTGCGGTCTCAGACCGGCAGGTGTTGCAGGGCAGCGGTTCCCAAACTTGTCCAAGTGGCGTACACCTTCAGACATTTGAAGGGAAGCCACGTACCGTAGAAAAGTAATCATCCTCCGTATATTCCATTCCAGTCTGATGGCGGAATCGTTCCGTTTGAACGGGAGCCTCGCTTTCCCTGTCCAACCCCGAGGTTGGTGGTTGAAGTCTGCATATTCATTTGACGCCAAATTGAAGGGGAACGTTTAGCGATCGTGATAAAGCAGCAACTGAAACGCAGACACGGAGAAAGCCTCATGTTCATGGGACTCATCATGGCTGCGCCGGGCAGAGTGGTCCAATTAATATTGGAATATTCAACACGCCTAATGCACATTCATCCTTGGTATGTATTTTGCATACCGAGGATGAATACCTACAATTATTCTCTATAAATTGTCTTTTGAGTGTCGCCCTTTAGCAGTTTGCGGTTCGAAATCAAATTATTTTTCACAAATGGATGATTAATGATGAAATCCTCTTGTTTCCTGCTTGAATATGCTCTATTAGTAGTCAACAGATGTGCGTATTTAAGCAAATGTTGATGAAGGCGATCTAAGGCGTGCGGAACACGCTTTCAAAGCTTGGAAGATCTCAGGCGTAATCATTTCTAACACGGGTTAAGCGGCCCTTACACACGTGTCACCGCACGCGATTTGGGGGGAATTGATCAGGATATCCGAGCGGAGCGTCGTAGTTATGGGGCAAATGATCCGTGACGCCCCCCATTGGTAGCCTTAAGATCGGGCGTGCGGCTCGTGCATGTGATGTAAGGCTGTTGTAGATACGCGGGCGTCGTACCAGGCCGTGGCGAGGTGCACTAATGTCGAATGTGAGCGGCTGCTGTGCGTCCACGGAGGTCGGGAGAACCAGAGTGCTGGCGGGGAGGAGCCACCCGCTGTGGCCGGCCGGGCAAGGCGCAATAATGTATGCTAGTATAACGACAGAAAAAATACAAATATAAATATTACACATATTGGTATCGTATCAGTTTATACTGGAATCGGGAAAAAGCCTGTATCGGACATCCCCGGTGGCCGGGCGATATACTTTTATGTGTCACACACTCCCCTGCCACGCCCTTGCGACCTGCCGGCATGCAAGGCCAATTTTCTTCCTACCGGCTCTTCCGATGTTTCCCATCTTTGCACGCAGCCAGCACGTAGGAGCACGTCAGGATGTAGACTAAAACGCAACTCTAAGCCCGTGACGTCACTTCCTGTCCGCCACTCACTCATCTCCCCTGGCACCGCAACACACGACCATGTGTCATACTTGAGACTTGAACGGCTTTTCTGCTCTTATTATGTCTACTATACTGCGTAGTAACAGGGTGAAGGTGACCATAGGGGTGTTACTTCATATCTAGATGGCTCTAATGATGCTAAAAAGCGTGTGTATGAATTGTACAGAGGTTTTCTATGCTCTTAACTATAAAAATATTTGATTTATAAATTAGGAGTCCCACTTTGCGACAATTCCCTTGTTACAGTAGAGTCTAGAACCAATGAACTAACATTGTACACATTTTTGGGTGTCTAGGACGCTTTCAGGGGATATACATTATTTCTTATTGGAAAAAAAAAAGATTCATTTTCATACAAAAACAATTTTAAATGTCAAAATGGGCCTCCTGGGTGCTTTGATGTTTCAGTATGGGGACACGGGAAGAAGGCATGAGGCGCTCGTGGACGTGCATCTTGATGGCTGGAGTTTGCAGCGGAGAACTTGGACAGGTACAGAGGTGGTGCTGCATGTTTTTGGGGACGGTGACCCCAAACAGATGAATAATAACATCACAAAAGACGCCCTATGCACAGAGCAGCCATTCCCGACCGACTCCTTCATTCCACAGTGACACACACACAGAGTGCAAAAGCAGCAACAGTACACAGACGGCAGCGCCGCTAGCCTCTCAGGCTGTAGCTGTTTGTTGCTAAATGAAGGCCGGCATTCTTTGCTTTCCCAGGCAGCTGGGTGCCTGCCAGTCCCCCGGCCACTGAGTGCCATTTTATTAAGAACAAAATGGAGCCCCTATGAAAGGAGCAAATGAGCCTGCACAGGTCCCACTGAACTGAGCCTCCAAGTAAACAAACAGCACCTTAAAGAGACAGGCCTGCAGAAAGTGAGGGAGGCAGGGAGGTGGACATTGTTCACGCAGGACGCTTGGAAGTCCAATTAAGTTGGACTGCACTAAATTTTGCACCTCCCATGTAATTTATGTGAATTGTAGTCAATACAATTCATGCAATATTCACAGATAAATGAGGACTTTTTCTTTTAAAAACATACAAAAGGAGAGAAAAATGCCTGCACCTTTATCACCAACTTTAAATGGGCTCTTATTACTCAGTAATCCAGGCAGAAAAAACAATAATCTGGATGAAAAAAATCTCAAATATTAATAGTTAAAAGCATATATTAAAAATGACTCAATCATTTGCAACAGTCCCTAAATTACACCACTTTCCTAATTAAATTAGGTCATTTCAGAAATAATCATGTTTGGTGTAATCAAATATACCGTGGGGATTATTTAACCGCACAAAAAAACAACAACAAATAGAATAAAAATACAATTAACTTTGTAGTGGTAATTAAACTGGTAATGAATAGCATGACAGTGGGCTCTCTATAATGCATTATGTTCAATTCACCTTTTGACCTGTAGGGGTCAGTAGCGTGTGCTTTGTTTGACGCGTCTGCATGAGAAAAAAATTCAGTTTGAATCCAACAAATGAGTGTACAGTTGTGTAAACGTGTTAACGTCCAAAGGAACATAGCGCCCTAAGGATCGGTGCAATTCATCTTTTAATTACTCACACACACACACACACACACACACATGCACACACACACCGGTATGATGGGCCCGGTGCCAACATCTGTCTTTGATATCATTTAACCAACCGCATATTGCGGGAGCCCACCAATACCACGGATGGCGTCTCTGTGTTTGTATGCGCCTCCGTTCAGACGCTTTGGCACGCCGCGCTCGTATGCTACATCTTTGGATGTGTGCATGTGTGTGTGTCCTCTGGGAATGTGGCTGCATACCGATGTGCGCGATGTGTGTTTACACAGACATGTGAGAACAGTGAGTGTGCGCAGTATGGCCGCCCCGCTCGATAGCGAAAGCCTCAGCCTCTAACCACATCAGAGGGCGTGTGGGAGACAGCATGACAAGGCCAGGAACCAGTCAGCGTCTGCCTGCTGCAGCCACACACACGCACACACATGCATCGCACTTACCCGCGTACCTATTGACACATGCTGCGTCTTACACGCATTGTCTCCTCACCCAACACACACACACACTTTTAACACTCAGCGTACCGTGAGGCCTATTTGGCGGGCCGAGGGTGCCGTCTGCAGCCCGGGGAGGTGTTTGTGTTTGCACACTTTCTCCCACACCAGCGCAGGCTGAGCAGTAGGCCAGAAGAGGCTCCCAAAGACTGGGGGCTTTCTAACGCTGTCACTCAATGGCATGCGGGGTGACTGAAAATGAAAACACCGCTCCTTATTTATTCAGTAAGTCAAAGCGCTTCTGGGCATGGGGATTTAAAGGTGCGCCGTTAAAAATAGCACGACAGAAGAGCTGAAATCCGGATAACCGCCGAGGCCCACGCGCGCCTGCACGGATGCGGCATGTCTACTTTCACTTTTATGCCTTTTTTTTTGTTTGTAAACAAAACTCACTTTGGCAGTTAAA
>QODF01000050.1:3718992-3812643 GCA_024372805.1 Oostethus manadensis | reverse complement strand
GATCTACGTTCCTACCCTCACCTATGGTCATGAGCTTTGGGTAGTGACCGAAAGGACAAGATTGCGGGTACAAGCGGCCGAAATGAGTTTTCTCCGCAGGGTGGCTGGGCTCTCCCTTAGAGATAGGGTGAGAAGCACTGTCATCCGGGAGAGACTCGGAGTAGAACCTCTGCTCCTCCGCATTGAGAGGAGCCAGATGAGGTGGCTCGGGCATCTGGTTAGGATGCCTCCTCCGCCTTGGGATCTGCCGGGAGGAGCTGGACAAAGCGGCCGGGGAGAGGGAAGTCTGGGCTTCCCTGCTTAGGCTGCGACCCAACCTCGGATAAGCGGAAGAAAATCAATGGATTTGGAACAAAAAATTTAAATAAAGCTAAAGATAACACACTGAAAATCTATTTACCTAACACTACTTTTTAAAAATAAACTCACACATGATAGCTTTGGGAGAAGTCCCCGTTTTTTGTTTCTGTACAGTACTTGGTGTTGGCTATTGTCTCATTAATGAATGTCCTGTAACATCACTGACACCTAGTGGCCAAGATATAATACTCCATATTACCGCACCGTGTCTTTGAATGTGTCTTCTGAAAGCTTTATATTTGTATTTAAAGTCATTTAGTCATTTTTATGTTAAAATGCTTGATTTAGGCCAGAAATATGTACAGCATGCATTGTTTGGCTAAAAATAAATAAAAACAGCGATGATTTATTAATATTAGGGGTGTCACAACTTCTCGTGAGATTAAAACATGAGGGGAAAAAAAGACCTGGGACAGTAATCGATTAATTCAGTAGTTCCCAAACCTTTTTTTGCAGCGCCCCCATTTTGGAGATCAAACGATTTACAGTGCCCCCCCGAGTGAAAGACACGGTAATAATGAAAAGTGTTCGTGGTAGCCCCAAGGCCCCCGCCATAAGGCCAGGCACCCAGTTTGAAAACCACTTGATTAATTAATTAATCAGTCAATAAATGAAATTGAACTCAATTTTGCCAGCCTCAGAGTTCACTCTGTGCATTGGTTTCAGAACTCAATGAGTGTTTTGCCATACGGTCTCTTAGTGTGGGTGGGTGGAGGCGGGGCCGGCAGCATACACACAGAGAGCAGAAAAGTATAACATAGTAGAGAGTAGTAGATTGCAAGATATTGTCGTATTTAAAAAATATATATTCTCTGTACCCGCCTGTGCCTGAAATGGTGAGTCACCGAATGAGGTTTATTTTGTGTGTTTGATGCGCCCCATCCCTCCCACCAACAGGAACTGGAACAGCAGCACACATGTGTAGACGCACACAAGCACACCAGAAAGGCAAGCACAAGTGCAGGTCATCCACGGGTGAGTGAAAGCTCCAAGTGGTGTTTTTACTTGTGGTGGACACACATCAATTTCGAGGAAATTGCTCGCCCCATTATTGGAAAGTGTTACCGGAATGTCAATTAAGGGGGAAGTTTTTAACCTCGCACCGCACAAATAAACAGCCCCTCCCGCCTCCTTATTAAAGGCAGTGTCAGCGCAGACAGAGAGTCTGGAGGGGGGTATGGGCCGGGATGGAAGCCGGGAGGCCCGGGAAGAGGGGAGGAGAGGGGACAGGAGATTTGGAGCGCTCAAAGAAATGCTTTTGGCCCTCCTTTTGTGCCTGAGGGCCCTAGACCCTGAGAACCACTCTGAAAAAGCTGGGCTCTGGCCCTGGATCAGGCCCACTTAAGGCTAACCCCAACAGGCAGGGATCTGTTTGACAACCGGCTGGATTCTGGGGTGCAACTGCAGCGGGTTGAGTAAGGGCAGAAGAGATACCGGTGGAAATGCGCCGAAATTGTGCTGATAGCCGGGAAAAGAATTTTGTGGAGAGGAGGAGGAGGAGGAGACGGAATCAATAGTGCTGGTTTTGTACTGGCTTGCTTGGAAAAGTGCTAAAGAAAAGAAATGAGGAGCAGCGCCATCAAACCCTTATCAAATCCAAATAGAACCTTTTTGCAAAGGGCACATAAGCGCAGACTTGTTGGAAGCGCAGGGTCTAGAGCAGGGCGGGGCAAACGTTTGGGCTTTTTTTCAAACTTTAAAAGTACCGTATTGCATGTTCAAACGTGAAAGGTTGGAGCCTCTGCACTCTAGCCCCTCGCCTCCGTGCACTTTCCGTGGCGTCACTCCATCGCACCTTTTCAAAGATGCCGCCATTTGCGGCCGCCCGGGTCAATTTGTGCGGCCCACGACTAGACATGAAAGAATGGTGCAGATTTGATAAAAATAGTTTTTTTAGACTCCAAACTAAAATCCCGTTTCCACTTATGTTGCACAAAATTATGTGCTGCTTCTGGTTCCGATATGCTGCAAAAATTCCGCCTACTTTCTACACCACGGGTAAGCTGGAGCCTATCCCAGCTGAATGCAGCAAAACTCAAACTAGGAAATGATGAAGTGTTTTGCTTCAGCATATAACCGTATCCAGATAGAACTATTTTGAGCCATGCATCATGTGTCCTACTTTATAGTGGGGTACCCTGAGATTCTCAGCACTACTCCCAAATACTTGATGCGGCCCAGCCCCACCCAGACCCCGCCCTGCTCAGTCGTCATCCTAATGTAATACGTAATTTCAGCTTAGTGATGTCTTTGAAAAGTAGGCAGAGAAAATATGATCTCTCTCCCTTTCCAGTAAATGGCGTGTGGGATGGATAACTTCATCTACAAAAGCACCGTCATGGACTCCACCAGACCCAAGAAAATACACTTTGTTCTATGCACAATGTCATCCCCTTGAATGCGTCTTCTGAAGGCCTTATTTGTATTCATGCAGGCGTATCTGTGCTTGAAATTACTTGATTTAGTCAGAAATATGTAATATTTGCTGAAATACGCATATTGTTGATATTAATAGGTCATATTCAACCACTCAACAGCATTTATTCACTTTCTATGCCGCTTATCCTCATTGGCCACGGCTACGCTGGAGTCTATTACAGCTGACTTTGGGCGAGAGGTGGGGCACGCCCTGGACTGGTCGCCAGTCAAATGCAGACCACGCAACATCATGGTTTTCGGCATCTCACGAAAGGCACAATAATCCATTCCGAATAAAAACATTGGCTACTGTTGCAGCCCAACTCTTCTTTTTACGCTTATTCATCCATCCACCCAATTTCTATTCCGCTTAGCCTCTTTGGGGTGGATGTCTATAGTATAGGGCGTAAAGGTGACTATTGGGGTGTTACTTCATTTCTAGAGGGCTGTAATAATGTTAACACCGTATTTAGAAGGTCATATTTTCAGTACTTTACGTAAATATTCCCTTCAGAAATAAGGACTCCTACTTTGTGGTAATTCACGTATCACAGTTGGGTCTGGGAGCAGTTGACCATGCCAAACGAGGATTTCTTTCATGTCTAATTAGATTCTTTTTTTTTTTAAATCTGTATAAAGAATGCTTGAATCTGCACCTCTTTCCGTGCTTTCACAAAATTTAAATGCCTTTTTATTACAATGGTACAAAAATAGTCGTTTCAAATAGCAAAGTATTAATAAAAGTACATAGTCTGTGTGACAACAACAAGAAAAAATACAAAAATGTCTTAGGCTGCCCGGTAAATCCCGGGTGTGTGAGACTGCAGTCGTGTGCATGCAAGAACTAACCTAACCGTATCCAGACAGTCTGTTACTTGGACCACACGGGGGTGCTGCAGTTTTATCTGCAACAAATGCCCAGCATTCCCCACCATCCACAAGAGGTCCACAGGTCACACCTAAAAAGTGGCTCAACGCTTCTAAGACCATCAGGCCGTACTTCACACACCAAGTAGGCGATGAAGTCCGAGCAGGTATCCTTCCTGCGCCACCGCAGGCCCCCGGCGGAGCCTCTAAAACGATGCGCTCAAGTGGCTCCGCAGGGTCTAAGTCGGCGAGCTCGCAGGCATGCCAAATGCCCTCGCATAGCCCGTGTGTCAGGCCTCTGTTTGGAAAAGGGCTTGCAGAGAGCCCCCCTTCATCACAAGCGGCCGACAGCTGCAGAGAGGCTGCATGTTCCATACGACGCGCATTGCACTCCGATGGCGCGCTCTATTCTTAACGCTACGCTAGAAATAAAAACATATCAGAGTAGCGCAAAAATGCATCAGCGGTTGCAACAACTTGCTGAGGTGGTACCTGGAGGAAACATTTTGAGAAGCACTCATTTGGATTGTTCCCATTTTTATTGATTTTTTGTTTTGCAGTTCTGCCTCTTTTCAATTGTTATATGTACATTTCTACTTTCTAAGTGTTGCAATGCTGGGAATGGAAATGGGTTGAAGCGGGAGTCCTTATGTTAATGTTAATTATATATATTTATATATGTATATATATGTACAGTGGTGTGAAAAAGTATTTTCCCCCTTCCTGACTTTTATTCTTTTGCATGTTTGTCACACAAAATGTTTCTGATCATCAAACACATTTTAATATTAGTCAAAGATAACACAAGTAAACGCAAAATGCAGTTTTTAAATGAATGTTTTTATTATTTAGGGAGAAGAAAATCCAAAGCCACATAGCCCTGTGTGAAAAAGTAATTGCCCCTGCACCTAATAACGGGTTGGTCACCCTTAGCAGCAAGAACTGCAATCAAACGTTTGCCATAACTTGCAACAAGTCTTTTACACGCTCTGGAGGAATTTTGGCCCATTCATCTTTGCAGAATTGTTGTCATTCAGCTTTATTTGAGGCTTTTCTAGCATGAAGCGCCTTCTTAAGGTCATGCCACAGCA
This sequence comes from Oostethus manadensis, assembly GCA_024372805.1. Lineage (NCBI taxonomy): Eukaryota > Metazoa > Chordata > Actinopteri > Syngnathiformes > Syngnathidae > Oostethus > Oostethus manadensis. Next base: position 3,807,907 of record QODF01000050.1, on the reverse strand, counting down.
TCTCCATGGGATTCAGGTCAGGACTTTGACTAGGCCCCTCCGACATCTTCATTTGGTTTTTCTTCAGCCATTCAGAGGTGGATTTGCTGGTGTGTTTTGGGTCATTGTCCTGCTGCAGCACCCAAGATGGCTTTAGCTTGAGTTGACCAACAGATGGCCTGACCTTCTCCTTCAGGATTTTTTGCTAGACAGTAGAATTCATGCTTCCATCTATCCCAGCAAGCCTTCCAGGTCCTGAAGCAGCAGAACAAGCCCAGACCATCACACTACCACCACCATATTTGACTGTTGCTATGAAATGCTGTGTTACTTTTACGCCAGATGGAACGGGACACGCAACTTTTGTCTCGTCAGTCCACAAGATGTTTTCCCAAAAGACTTGGCAGTCATCATTTTGTGTTCAATGATGTTATCTTTGAATAATAGTTGACTCTTTTTTATGAGCACAAACATTTAAGTGTGACAAACATGAGGATGGGGGCAAATAGTTTTTCACACCGCTGTATATATATATTGCTAAAACTACATTTAACTATTAACTCTTAAATACTCATACTCATCTGACATATCCTAATATTTATGATATTTTATTATCATTAACATACTATTCTCAAAACTAACAATATAAGTGAAACCTAAAAGTGAAAGTAATTTTGTGCATTCATGTTTAAAAACAATTACGTAATGATGGTCTCGGTTTGACTACTGTGACTTTGCTGATGTTCCAAGCGTTGTGGGACTTGGGATCTGTCTTTTTCTTGAGTATTTCGGTATTTTGGCTGAATTTGGCTGACATTTCCCATATGGGCTGCACGGTGGATGAATGGGTAGCATGTTGGCCTCGCAGTCAGGAGGTTCAGGGTTGGAATCTCCGTTGGGCATCTCCGTGTGGAGTTTGCATCTTCTCCCCGTGCGTGTGTGGGTTTTCCAAAAACATGCATGTTAGGTTACTTGGCGACTCTAAACTGGTATGAATGTTTGTTTGTCTGCCCGGTGATTGACTGGCGACCGGTCCAGGGTGTACCCCGCCTCCCGCCCGAAGTCAGCTGGGATAATGAGGATACGCGGTGTAGAAAATGGATGGATGGATGTCACCTTCCAGCCTGGTCGGTTAGGTTGCCAGTTGATTCAAGCTGGTTGTCATCTTAACGCAACCGTGACTACGTTTGTACCAAATCGGACCGACGTCACTTTTCACACCAGAGTTGGATTAAAACTGGATTAAAGGCTGCAAGTCTGAATGCCGTCCTGATGAGAAACTTCTATCTAAAAAGGGATTTATACAACGACCCCTCATTCTGTAATCCTCCCACGTCACTAAAAAGTGACTTTGAGCAAAGGCAGAAAACTGGACCATGACGGAGAGCTGGAACAAGAGGCAGGTCTACACGGTTCTGGCTCGGTTACCACTGGCAACCAAGAAACATTCCCATGCCATTCTTGACAACACTTCAGCTGTACTCTACCAACAGTACCCGCATGTAAGACGACCTCTCTTTTTCAGGTTCTTTGAAAAACGACAAAATCAAGGAGTATAAGCCTCCAAAAATTACACACACACACACACACACCCATTAGTAGCCAAGAGCTTTTGTCTGGCTTTCTTGTGCATTTCAGTATAAAAGTCTGCACAGATAATGGATGGAAGTCGGCTGTCAGCAGCCATGCTTTGGCTCGGGCGGCACTTGGGGGCTGTCCGACTGTGGAGCCTTTTTGGATGAATGAGTCACCAGAAGGAAAGCTTTACTGACACACACACACACACACACACACACACACGCACGTACACACACACACACACACACACACACACACGCACACGCACCCATGGTTGAGGACTGTAGTTTCATGGCATTCTGCTGCCACCTTGTGGCTACACAAGAAATGACCAGAGTTGGCAGGCCGGTTAATAAAATGCTGGAGTTTGAATAATCAGACTCAGGAAAAAAAAACAGAATCAGAAAAACTTGAAGAGGAATTAATAATAAACACTAAATAAATAATAAACTATGACTTATATTATTTGAAACAAAGGACATAAATACACGTGGAATTGTACTTACACACACATAAAGGTAAGATTTGACGACATTGTTGAGTGCTGATGTGCATATTTGTGCCGGGCATCACTCTGAAAAACCAAGTCCAGATGGTGGCTCCGTATTCATTTAGTGCTTTCATTTGTAGTTGCTCATGTCGTAGTTTCACTCAATACTTAATAAAGGTCCATTACTCTGCTATAATGTACATGTGTTTTACTCAAGTGTTGACGACTAGCTAGTGGCTAATTCTATCTAGTAGCTAATGCTAGCTAGCGGCTAATGCTACTTAGTAGTTCATACTAGCTAGCAACTAATGCTAGCTAGTAGCTAAAGTTTGCTAGCTAGTGACTAATGCTAGCTAGTAGCGAATGCTAGCGCTGCTAGCTCTTCAGCCGTGGCCACACTACCGGGCCTGATGTTAGATAGCAGCCCATACCAAAATTCTAGCTTGCAGTCCCAAGCAATAAGTCTACCGAGAGGCGGCTTGATTTCAAAAATAAAAATGAAATTAATTAATTATCTCCAAAAGGCAGGCGCGGCAAAAAAAAGTTTGGGAACCACTGTGTAAATGTCGTCCCCCCTTATTTTGTGATAATATCGTTAATGTATAGGTTAAACAATTTTGGTCCCAGTATTGACCCTTGTGGTGCGCCACATAAGCATTCTGTTAGCTAGTTAGCTTTGAACCCAAAACTAACCCTCTGATTCCATACCTTTCTAAGGGTGTAGTTAGGATGTTGTGGTTAATTAATCTATAAACACTTCGCACTTTCTGCAATCCACAGCTTTGGTCATTTCAGTGCCTTAGAGGTTATTGCAAAAACCAAAGAGGGGCCATCATTACTTCAAGAAATGAAAGTCAATCCTTGCAGGGAATTGCAAAAGCTTTGAACGTGTCCCCAAGGGAAGTGTCCAAACGCGACTGTATGTACAGTATCTCATATACCTCCATTGTCACTCTGTCCGCGTTATTTCCAGTGTTGCCTTCAAGCAGTCTATCTTATTCCTGTGTTGCGTAAGCCGTCGTCGCCGGGGAGGAGGCTAAGCTGAATGCAAATTTGAAAATCCATGCCCCATCAGCACTCACGTGTCGATCTGGGACAGCCAAGTGTCGATTTGCGAACGACACCAGCGCTGAAAGTTTTCGTAAGCGCGTTGGTGCGCACCCGCCGCCGTATAAGTAACTTGAGCTCATCAAATTTAATTGGAAGGCTCGGGCCAAGTCGCCGCAGGAATGCTCCGCCCGACATTTGAGGTCCCGCTTTCCATTACCCCCACGAGGAAAGACGGCGTAATGACGGTAAGTGAACGAGGCGGTGTGAGAGGTAAAGAGGCAAGAAATCAAAGGGAGGAAAGAAAACCGCTTGGAGGGGTTCCCATCGTCTGTCGGTATCATCGGGCTAATTACCCGAGTAATCATTGTGCTAATGCCACAAAAGCCTTAAGGCTGCGCTCCTGTATCCTGTTTCAGTCGGGGCCACTGGAAGTTGGCAGAGACTCGGAGTAGCTGACATTCAACATCTGTCCCAGTGCACTTGAAGTGGACACTGTACAAAACCTCACATTTCCTCGAAGGTTGAACAGGACACTCGGCCCGGCAAAAAAAAAAAAAAAAACCTTGTTATTACCCTGGTGTCGCTATGACAACCGGGTCCACTTTTAATGACTGTAATCAGAGAATTAAGTGGCGTTGCACACTGAGCCCGCCCCCATCTATGCCACCCTACCATCATTTAATGGTCACAACGGCGTCGTACTCGCTTACAGGACACGAGGGCGGTGACAATACGGTATAACCGCTTCTCGACTTTCAAACCTTGCTCAGATTATTAGTCGGTTCCATATGGGAAATTCATTCATTTTCTATGCCGCTTATCCTCATTAGGGTCGCGGGTATGCTGGAGCCTATCCCAGCTGACTTTGGGCGGGAGGCGGGCTACAACCTGGACTGGTCGCCAGTCAATCGCAGGGCACACATAGATAAACAAAGACATACAAGCATTCACACTCACATTCATACTCTAATGGACAACTTAGGGTCGCCAATTAACCTGACATGCATGTTTTTGGAATGTGGGAGGAAATTGGAGTACCCAGAGAAAACCCACGCACGCACGGGGAGAACATGCAAACTCCACACAGAGATGCCCGAACGGAGATTCGAACCCAGAACCTCCTGACTGTGAGGCCAACATGCTACCCATTCATCCACCGTGCAGCCCATATGGGAAATGTCAGCCAAATTCAGCAAAAATACCGAAATACTCAAGAAAAAGACAGATCCCAAGTCCTACAACGCTTGGAACATCAGCAAAGTCACAGTTGGTATTCTCAGGGCATTGGATTGATCGCAACTGGACTGTTTCTAGTTGTCTTACAAAATCAAGCAGGCTTCATCCGTTCATGCTCAAAAGACAGGATAGGACAGCTCTAGTATGAGGGGGTGGTGCAGAATCCTAAGTATTTATCCTCTAAGGTAGGGGCATGCCCCCAAAGAAGAATCATTTCACTCTTGTGGTGCACAACAACAGTCGTAAAGCCAGCAGTCATTAGGGTGGAATCGCCCTTGTTAGTAGTCCATTCCGACGTAACTTTTTGGTAACCTATCTAGTCTTTGAGCATGAACTGGTCACAGTCGTTAAGCTACAACGGAATAAGGCCTTTGCCAGCCAATGGCAGTCCTCTGCGATAGTAGTCCATTCCGATGTAACTTTTTGGTAACCTCAAAGGTAATTTGGTAATGAACTGATGACAGTCCTTAAGCTACATCGGCATGAGGCCTCTGCCAGCCAGTGGCAGTCCTCTGTGGTGTAATCACCCTCGTTAGTAGTCCATTCCGATGTAACTTTTTGGTAACCTCTCTAGTCTTTGAGCATGAACTGATGACAGTCATTAATCTACAACGGAATGAGGCCTCTGCCAGCCAATTCTTATCGTTTGGGAGGAGTTCTCGGTGTATAATTCCGTTGTATCAAGGTAGTAACCCATCTAGTATATGAGCACGAATGAGGAAGCCTACTTGGATGAAAGGCGAAACATCTAAGACAACGAGAACAGTCCAGTTGTGATTGATTCCAGTCCCAAGGAACCCAATGAACTGGATGAATGAGGATCGTATCACATAATAAAAATATGTCATTCCCTATGGAGAAACATTTTCAGAGGGATGTTCGTCTTCAAATATCACATTTCTGCACAGAGTCAAGAATCGAGTGTGAGGGCATTCCTGGATTGCTCCCGATCGGAACAACTCGGGACAAACACCTTTGTTGCTTCTACCAGTACAAGCAGTGACAGATGACTTCTAATTTAAGCGGCCTACCATAGTTGTCAGGTATGTGGTCGACAGAAGCCAGGTTAAAAACCCAATAAACATCGCTATGGCTGTAGGTAACCCCCCTGGTGATGTATCATGAGTGGCCAGCACTCAGCAGCTTTATTTGCCTCTACATGCACTTGTCCGTGATAAATACTTCTGCGATATTAATGCTGGCTGATTGCTATAACAACATTGGTTCTGTTGCTGCTGTGTCGTGCAACATACCTGTTAAAAATGACCGTGGACAAAGAAAGCAATAATTTCCTTTACACTTTTTCATGCACTCCAAATCATTATTAAATATTGTTGTCTGCTTCCAGCTAACGACACATCCCATGGTTGAGGTCGATAAACGCTTGGCCCACATTACACTTCTTGCTGATTAACCAATCAGGCATGCCGATTCCTCTGCAAATCCATCCATCCATCCATCTATTTTCCTCCGCTTATCCGGGTCCGGGTCGCGGGGGCAGCAGCTTCAGTAGGGAAGTCCAGACTTCCCGGTCCCCGGCGACCTCTTCCAGCTCCATCGGGAGGACACCAAGGCGTTCCCAGGCCAGCTGTGAGACATAGTCCCTCCAGCGTGTCCTAGGTCTTTCCGGGGGGCCCTCTCCCGACTGGGCATGCCCGAAACACCTCACCGGGGAGGCGCCCGGGAGGCATCCGGACTAGATGCCCGAGCCACCTCAACTGGCTCCTCTCGATGTGAAGGAGCAGCGGCTCTACTCCGAGCTCCTCGCGGATGGCCGAGCTCCTCACCCTAATCATCCTCTGCAAATCATCACGCTGTATCTACGTATGTAGAAGGTCTGAGTGTCTATTAAGCATAATGCTCACACTGAGCCTGTTTTCCCAACAGAGATAATGGATCCAATCAAAGTGGGCTCTCAACCACGGGGGGAACGGTGACATATCACACGGAGCATTTAGACAGCCCGCGAGTGCTTAAGACCATTGACGTCATCGGGCCAATTGGGAGCCACTGTGTTCAGCGTAAGTGTGACCATGTGTGTATGTGATCCTGGCCTGGCCCAAAAAAAAAAATGGCATTGTCAATGGTCTTTCATGGTTGCGTCTAATGAAGAAAGCGCGTGAGTCATGGCGTGAACAGCATCAGACCACGAACACACAAGGGTGCCGGAAACACGCCTGACGAAAGCATTACATATTTACAGCCGTTCAATCAACAGCAATCTTGCACTGTGTACTTCCGCAAGCTCGCGGGTTGCACTGGCAAGTGGATGAACCAACGTTGGCACACATTTACACTCATTCCTCATGATGGGAACGTTGCAATGTCCAACAGCTGCTCTGGGAGACAGAGTAGCATGACAGATGTTTTGCTGATCATCCGCAGGGACGGACAATGCCGCATCAGATGCTGGAACACCGTCGAACCGCCACATCAAGCCAGTGCTGTGTTGACTCCAATTTGTCGGGCCCTGCAAAATCTGGGTGTGATTTTTGTGTTAGTGAATAAAATGCAAAGCACCTCACATTTACTGATGCAATACATCGACAGACAATTAAGCAATGGCTGTAGCCTGCACGTGGAAGACATTTTTTATGAATGCCTATTTTGGTTACGGTTATACAACATGTGGCAAACGGCGCTCTGAAGGTCAGAAGGATGTTCCGTGTGAGAAAGTCTCTTTACGGCTAAGACGACCCGGGTGCAAATATAAACATGCTTCTTGTCTTTTGTCACTCAGAACCTGCACGTCATCATCGGGCGTTGTGGATCGCTCCTTATATTGAAGCGGTAAAACACAACGCGGTGAAAATATACTCATCCGACCCGGGTTGCACTAGACCCGCTAGCTTCCAGTCACGCTCCGCGAATGGAAACTAGAATGGAAGCGAAGCTAAGAGGAGGTTCCGCCAACTTTCACCAGTGTTTCCAACAAGTGCGGTTTAGTGTTTGCGGTGAGATTCCGGCACAACTGAGCCGTTTTCCGAGGGAATAATTCCTCACACGAACGTTTTTCACAATGGCATCATTTAATTCACATGATGTCAATTTCCACGTTTAACAGTAAATACAGTTTTTATTGGCCAATTCTAAGTCACTGGTGAGTGTGTGAGAGACAGGAAGAAAAGCTCTGACTTGCTTGGGGAAAAGCCTTAGCACCACCTTCTAGGTGGCATTTATATTGCTATATATAGTCCTTCTTTATCACAGTTATTTGGTTCCAGACCTGACCACGAGGAATGAATTTCAGTGCAGTAAGATTTATTTATAAATTTGGGCCATAAAATGATTAAATTTTTTGATCCCAATTAAGTGCATGTTGTCCATAGTTAACTCATAATTAATCACAATTGCAGAAACAACGATTTTATCTGTAATAAGTAGGCATGTAAATCAATTCAATATTCATCTAGATTCACAGGTTAAGACCTGACTCAAAAACAATGCACAGTATTTTAAAAACACGAGTCAACACAGAAATGCTACCCTTTGATTTGATACATTTGGTTACATTTGTTGATATAGACCAGGGGTCGCCAACCTTGATAATTGGTTATAACTGGTTATTTTACAGTATCAACAATCTCGACAATCTTACATTCATTCATTTTCTGTACCGCTTATCCTCATTAGGGTCACGGGGATGCTGGAGCCTATCCCAGCTGGCTTTGGGCGAGAGGCGGGGTACACCCTGGACTGGTCGCCAGTCAATCGCAGGGCAATCTTACATTATAAAACAAATATAAAAGTGGTATTCCTACAGTATTTTCAAATATGTAAAAGAGCACATCATATCGCCAAAGATGCTGTAAAGTAGGAGTACCCGACCACATGGCCGCGGGAAGCAATCAGGTGCAATGATTAAGATAGATAACTAAATATTATTAAATATAAAATATTCTGTAAAGAAATACATACAATTTTATGTCAAGGCAAATACATTTTCAAAATATGGGTCATTATTTTATCCCCCCCCCAAAAAATAGACTTAAGCCCCCTCCATCTAATCAATTAACCGCACACCAGAATTGACAGCTCAGCTGGTAACTGATGATGTGCTCCTGCACCAGGTGGAGGGGGAAAAATGCAGAAAACGTTGTAAAAGTGATGAACGGCGATGAGAAGCTCTTGTCAGTATTCCCCGCTTGTAGTCATTACAAACGTGATGGAGTGAATGAATGAATTACTGAATAAATCAAGTCGAAAAAGAAGTGGAGAAAATCGAATGAATTGTGTGGCGTTATCGCTGTGGGCAGACTTATGTTGACTGTCTTGCCAGACAGTCAAAGCTCTGCTTACATTATAGAGGCACGGTGTTATGCAAACAAAACACTGATCGTGTATTAATAAGTCTATTGCACAACCAATGTTGTGTACTGGTAATGTACATGATGATGGATATGAATTATCGGTCCGCGAGAGCAAATTTGTCTTTCCTGAATGTACATTACAGAAACAACATTGCAAAGATATTACGTCAAGGACAAGGCTGAACTTAATCACTGTGTATCTTAGCCCTACAGGTAGTGGGAATAGGTACTGGTGCAGTGGGCGAGTGATATCCTGTGCTATGTTTGTGATGCGAAAGATGGACCCGTTGCTTAAGCCGGGTCTGGGGAGACGGATGATTTTAGCAGCTGTTTGTGACACGTGTGAGTTCGGCCCGGTTGGTGCGGATACTGGATGGATGGCATTGTGAATGATGCTTAAGTAGAATAACAGGAGTAACGTTATTGGAAGATAATGCTGGCTTGTTTTAACCAAAAAACCCTATAAAAGAAAATCGAGCATTATGCAAGGATGCCAGGATTCTACAGGATGAGATCAAGGCATTATTGGAAGATAATTCTGCATTGTGCGCTGGTTTTAAGGAGGTTAAAAATCCCATGGAAGAAAATCGAGCATTATGAAATAATGAAATTCTACAGGACGTTGGCACTAAAAAATGCACTATAATACCAAAGCAAAAAAATATCACTGAGCTAAAGAAAAATATATTTGATGAAATGGATCAGAATGTACAATGTGATCTTCACAAGGCTTCAAATTACACCCAGATTAAAAGATTGGGTAGTCCATAAAAACCAAATGAAATGCATGTTTTTTCACCAAAGCAACAGCTTGCTTCTCAATCCCACTGACATGCCTTCCATAGAGGAAGCAGAGTCTGAGGATACGTACGTGGACAGTTCTATCACCGTGGCTGAGGTAATTGGGGTAGTCAAATCACTCCCCAGTGGCAAGGCTCCGGGGGTAGACGAGTTCCGCTCAGAATTTCTCAAGGCTCTGGATGTTGGAGGACTGTGTTGGTTGACACGCCTCTACAACATTGCATGGAAGTCAGGAACAGTACCTCTGGACTGGCAGACCGGGGTGGTGGTCCCCATTTTTAAAAAGGGTGACCGGAGGGTGTGTTCCAACTATAGGGGGATCACACTCCTCAGCCTCCCTGGGAAAGTCTACTCCAGGGTGCTGGAGAGAAGGGTACGACCGTTAGTCGAACCTCGGTTACAGGAACTGCAATGTGGTTTTCGTCCCGGTGGCGGAACACTGGACCAGCTTGGTGACCTTAGGATCTCGTCTCTGCTATTTGCAGACGATGTGGTCCTTATGGCCTCATCAGGCTGCGACTTTCAGAGTTTACTGGAGCAGTTTGCAGCTGAGTGAAAAGAAGATTTTCTTTTTGTTTGTGTTTGTTTGTTTTTTGAATTGCAAAATCTTATCAGCTGATGTGAGGGGGTAAGATTAAATACGCTCTGCTTCTTCCTACTCCTTCTCGGATATGTGGAAACGTGAATTGTAACACGAAGCATTCAATGTAAACTGTATGCAAGTTCAAAATGAATAAAACCATAATCATAAACCCTGACGACCCCTTGTCACATGCTAAGCCGATGTATGCCGGTGCTCTCATTTCAATTTCATTGCACTTTGCGGCATCTTTCATGTCGCCTGGCAAGCTCGTTTTTGTCGAGCGACAAGTGGCTATTACAATCATGGGATGCACCAATCATCATCCCAACTTACTTTTTTAAAGTGTCACTTAATCATGCTTCCTTGTTATTATAACACTTACTGTATACGGCTTGCCGTATAAACACTAGTTGTGAGTAGTTCACCAAAGATTATTTACTCTCACCTCTTAATATTTTTCATAGGAGTCCTATTCAAGGATCACGTCTGTATTTTATGAAAAAGGAGCACACTGAGTGGAGTTCATTCATTCATTCATTCATTTTCTATACCGCTTATCCTCATTAGGGTCACGGGGATGCTGGAGCCTATCCCAGCTGGCTTTGGGCGAGAGGCGGGGTACACCCTGGACTGGTCGCCAGCCAATCGCAGGGCACATATAGACAAACAAACTTTCACACTCTAATGGACAATTTAGAGTGGCCAATTACCCTAACATGCATGTTTTTGGAATGTGGGAGGAAACCGGAGTACCCGGAGAAAAGCCACACACGCACGGGGAGAACATGCAAACTCCACACAGAGATGCCCAACGGAGATTTGAACCCTGGTCTTCCAGATCTCCTGACTGTGTGGCCAACGTGCTAACCACTCAGCCACCGTGCGGCCCCTGAGTGGAGTTGTGCTTTGTAAATAAAGTGCAATTTAAATGTTGGCAGTCACAAAAAACGCAAAGAGCTCACCTCTCCTCTCTCTTTGTCAAAGTAGATTTAACAGATTAAACCTTAATGAATGTGGTGGGGTTGTCAAAACTCTGCTAATGGTGAGAGGGGTTGCGGGATTGTAAAAAAAATATATTTATATATATATGTTGAAATAGCGACAGGCAGACTCAGTAGTATCCGCGGGAGACTCATCGGGAGAACATGCACTGCTAACGGGTAGATATGACCTGAGATGGCTAGTAAGAGTATGAGTTTTTTCGCTGACTTAGCCGATGTTTCCGTCTCAACATGTTTAGTTCAGGAGAGGGCTGGTTAGTGTTTCTGAGGACATGCCGCTGTGAATGAGCAATCCGTGGAAGCTCCCCGCACCATGAGAGAGCAGTCCAGGCACAGTGAGGGTGTTGCTTCGGATATCCAACTGTCTACATGAAAATAACAGCGACAGAGATTGTCTGTTGTGAAACTAACTTCACCAGCGTGCAGAACAAAGCCTCTTTTCAACCAGCCTGACAAACACGCATGCACATGCGACGTCAGCAAAAGGACCAACTTTTTTTTTCGGAATCATTTGATTTATCAGTTATTGTGACAGGCCTAAACACCCGTGAGTTCCACGCCAACAGTTGAGTAGGAAAAACTTAAAGCGCACACAGAGGTAGAACAAAGCTGCCAGATGCTGGCCATGCATACTTCAAATGTACTTCAAATAAAGTTAATAAAACTTTCAAGAGGTTGCCTTCAGCCACAGATTTTACACTCAACGCTTTATTTGACCCAGTAACAATCAGACCGTTTAGAGTAGACCACACACGGCATCTGCAGGAGATGGCAGCAATTGGCAAAAGAAAAGAGTACTACCGTAGAGACGGTTGTTTTATTAGATGTTATGTTTTTATAGAGAAGTCTATGAATAATCGCAAATAGATGAACAGTCGTTAGGAGAGAAACTGTGTGAGTTCTCACCCCAAAACAACTGCAGGCTGTAACATCCACAGCAGCCGCCATGATGACACCAGCAGTGAGAATACCAGACCTTGTCAGCTGATGTGCTCCTTAGCTTTCTTCTCAGCTATAAAGTTTGTCCTCAAACTGTAGACTCCAAGCAGCAATGCCTTGTTAAGGAATATTCATTCTCGATGACTGAACCAATTAGAAACATGTCCTGTATAAATATCCAGAAGCGTCCATCCTGCAGCATAACTGTCTACTAAGTGTACACACAGTTCTCCCAAATGAGGCTAGATGAGCCATGCAAGGGTCCGATTGCACCAATGACACCGGAGAACCAATTACATAGCTGAGGCTGATAATGAGGTGTCCAGTTACCTGATCCAGTGACCAGGAGACAACAGAAAGCTCTTCAATCTTTAATGCTAATACTGTACTTCAAGTCTGCTGCTCGTCTGGAATCATGGCCGTCAGAAGAAAATAAGTTATCGCACAAACTTCAATTTAACTGAAGGAACAATCACACAATGAGGCAAAAATAGAGACAATGATAGGTGTTACACTGGCTTAATGATAGAGTAGTTTATCATTGGACATCAGTATTAAAGTAGTTAGTTAATGAGTATGTGTCTATATATATACTGCTCAAAAATATTAGAAGAACACTTTTTAATCAACCTATCAGTCAAACTTGTGGAATATTGATGTGGTCAGTTAAGTAGCAGAGGGGGTTGTTCATCAGTTTCAGCTGCTTTGTTGTTCATGAAACCAACAACAGGTGCATCAGAGGGGCAACAATGAGACAGACCTCAAAACAGGATTGTGTTTCCAGGTTGAGGCCACTGACTCCTCATCTCTTTTGGCTGATTTTTTACTGACTGACCTTCTACTGCTGTAGTTTTTTATTTGGCTTGGATCAACATCTCTGTTGATAGCATGGTGCGCTACCTGGACGCTACAGAGGTTGCACAAGTAGTCCAACTCCTAGGGGATGGCACATCAATACGTACTGTTGCAAGAAGGTTTTGTTGTGTCTCCCAGCACAGTCTCAAGAGCATGGCGGAGATTCCAGGATAACTCCAGGAGAACTGGACAGGGCCGTCGAAGGTCCTTAAACCCTCAGCAGGTTCGGTATCTGCTGCTTTGTGCAAGGAGGAACAGGATGAGCACTACCAGAGCCCAACAAAATGACCTTCAGCAGGCCCAGTGCTCACTGCCCAGCACAGTAGAGGTCGATTGACATTTGCCATAGACCACCTGAAGTGGCAACTACGCCACTGACGCTCACGCCACGCTGTGCTCTTCACCGATGAGAGCAAGTTCAACCTGAGCGCATGCGACAGACGTGAAAGGGTCTGGAGATGCCGTGGAGAACGTTATGCTGCCTGCAACATCATTCAGAATGACCGGTTTGGTGGTGGGTCAGTGATGGTCTGGGGAGGCATATCCCTGGAAGGACGCACAGACCTCTACAGGTTAGATAATGGCACCCTGGCTGCTATTAGGTAATGGGATGAAATTACATTATGTTTAGGTCCATCCGGCGCCGCCAGGTTGCTCTTCAGACTGTCCAGGAGCTCAGTGATTCAATTATGCCCTAGTCCAGATCTGCGAGGAGATCTCCCAGGACATTTTCTGTGGTCTCATTAGGGGCATGCCCCGACGTTGTCAGGCATGCGTACAGGCACGTGGGGGCCACACAAACTACTGGCAATTATTTGGAGTTGCTACAATGACATTTTGGCAAAATGGACCAGTTTCGGGGAAGACCCAGAAAACGTAGTTGGAGAGACTATGTCTCTCAGCTGACCTGGGAACGCCTCGGCATTTGCTGGGAAGAGCTGGACGAAGTGGCTGGGGAGAGGAAGGTTTGGGCTTCTCTGCTAAGGTTGCTGCCCCCGTGACCGGACCTCGGATAAGCGGAAGAAAATGGATGGATGGATGGATGGATGGACCAGTCTGCTGCATCATTTTTTCACTTTCATTTTTGGGGTGTCTTTGATTTCCCCCTCTGTAGGGTGTTCATTGTCATTTCTATCAAATGATGTGGCATCATTTTGTTACTAATACATCACCTACTTATTATTGGAAAGATATTCAGGATCAGTGATAGCCTCCAGCAAACCCGTGACACTAATGAGGATAAGTGGTATTGAAGATGGATGGATATTCAAGGTCGTTTTCCCCCCGTTTAGATCTGATGGGTTCTAATTTTTATGAGCAGTTTATATATATATATATATGTGTGTGTGTGTGTGTGTGTATGTATATATATATACATACAGTATATATGGCTAATTTATGGCCATGGTCTAATCTCGTTGGTTACATCTCCTTTACTTCAGAACGACAACTAATCATTTAAATACTGTGCTACAAGTCACAAGTCTCACAAGTCAAGGATGAAACGGCATCTCTTTCTCACAAGCTAAAAGGGAACTCGCGACGAGGTTGTCAACGATCACTCGATATAACAAGGTCTGACTCACGGTGTCATCTTACAAATAATGGTAAAATAATTGCACAGCCAGTTCCCATTCAAATCGTAGCTAAGACATATACAAGACAAGTGAGACCAATATGAGTTTGAAATTAAAAGAATATATATTTTCACTTCTTCCCCTCATTTCTTCTAAGAGGGACAATCTTTTTTCACTCCATCATGGTTGGCTTTATGACTTCATGCAGTGTTAAGGCAGTGCAATGTCAAGTAATGTCTTGACTGCCTCCTAGTGATCAGAATACTACCTACCACTTGTATTTCAATATGTCTGGCCTAATTACTCATCATAGTCTACAATGAGAGAGGTTGCTTATGGATTTCTGGGAAAAACGCAATGTAGTGAGAACCGCAATACTGCAAGGAATTACTGTATGTACTGTATGTATTACCTTGTCATCTAAGGGCTCTTCCTTTGATAGGACAATCTAAGACTGTTCTTCACATTATACTGTATATGAAGACATTGCTTTAAGCACTGCTAAAAACCTCATATGAAGAAAATGGAAATAAATCTGTCAGACTCACAAACTTGCGCTTCAGCTTCGTCTTACTGCTGCGCGCCGGCTTGCCCTCCACTGGGTTCCCTCCATTGTAGTCTGAGCTCATGTCAAGGTGGTTGTCGGCGGAGATGCTCTTACGGAGATAGGCTGCACGCGCCCGGAAGTGGGAGAAGGGCGACTGGGAGCGAGGCCTGGCTTCGCATCGCTCTGGCTCGTCTTCGGCCTCCATATCATCCTCCAAGCGCCACAGCTCCCCTTGGATAAAAATGATATTGATTTGTTATTTCAGGTGGAAAAATGCTGAAAATTCACCTTTACCTGCATGTGCATGACATTCAAGGCGCGCCAAAAGGTTACATTAACATTTTTATTTTCCACATTACCTAAAAGCAAGCGGCAGGACGAAGCCAATTTGTGGCGCCTTTGTCTTCCCGTGTTCACACTCGCCGGCTGTCAGAATGTGCTAATCACGTCTGACGCCCATCACTTTATTTTTGACATTCGGCACGCGTTTTCCTGACAGCAGCGCCTCAGTAACGGCGCTTGCAAAACATACAAAGTGGTTGTTCAGTGAGCTTGGTAAGGTCTGGTAAATGTTTTTGGAGAATATTGCAATATTGAGAGGTCATTCATCTAAGCTAAGTGACAGTTTCATTTTTGTGGTATTAATGTCGGACTGATGTGCACCTACCGATATGACCCGGATACAAAAAGTGTGAAGCTTCTGGGATGAGACTCAGCACCTCCAAATCCGAGGCCACGGTTCTCAGTCGGAAACGGGTGGACTGTACCCTCCGGGTTGGGAGTGAGGTCTTGCCTCAGGTGGAGGAGTTAAAGTATCTCGGGGTCTTGTTCACGAGTAAGGGAAGGTTGGAGCGTGAGGTCGACAGACAGGATCGGTGCAGCGTCAGCAGTAATGCGGTCGCAGTACCGGACCGTCATGGTGTAGAGAGAGCTGAGCCGGAAGGCAAAGCTCTCTGTTTACCGATCGATCTATGTTCCCACCCTCACCTATGGTCATGAGTTATGGGTCATGACCGAAAGAACGAGATCGCGGATACAAGCGGCGTAAATGAGTTTCCTCCGTAGGGGGGCTGGACTCACCCTAAGAGATAGGGTGAGGAGCTCAGCCATCCGGGAGGAGTTCAGAGTAGAGCCGCTGCTCCTTCACATCGAGAGGAGCCAGTTGACGTGATTTGGCCACCTAGTCCAAATGCCTCGCGGGCTCCTCCCTGGTGAGGTGTTTTTGGCATGCACAGCCTGGAGAAGGCCCCGGGGAAGACCTAGGACACGCTGGAGGGACTATGTCCCACAGCTGGCCTGGGAACGCCTTGGTGTCCTCCCGATGGAGCTGGAAGAGGTCACCGGAGACCGGGAAGTCTAGACTTCCCTACTGAGACTGCTGCCCCCGCGACCCGGACCCGGATAAGCGGAAGAAAATGGAATGTAATGGAACAAAAAGTCTAAAAACGATGGATTTCTTAAAACTGTTATTTATATAGGACATGTGGCCCACCACATCATTTTGTGTGGCCTGTGAAAGCCTGGGACTAATGTGCGTGTCAATAATGCACTTCATCTTTTTGCTTCTCAGCGTATATGTTCTTTTATTCAGACAGCATGCAAAAAGGGCAGAACGAAGGGTGTTCAAAGCGTGCCCCGGGGCCATTTGCAGCATGCAGCTGGTTTTTATCAGCCTCAGGAACATTCGTAAAATGAAATAAAACAATTACATTACCCATGACTTTGGGACACTCTTTTTTTTTATTACCACTATTAGATCATGTCGGACGTAATACTTTTGCCAAATCAAAACATGCGGAAATGATTTGCTTTGGTGAACCCTTATAGGATAAGCAGGGATAAGCCGAAAGGAAAAGAAGAACTGTACTGTGTGCAGTTCTTCTGAACTCATCATGCAACAAGACATTCCAAGCGTTCCTTCGTAATAAAAAAAGATTCACTTATAATTAGTACAAATACGATAACCAAACGCATTAGCATTTGTGCATTAATATCATGAAGTTACAGTCCTATTTATCGCAGGGCAGCCATAACTGCAATGACAAGTTTGACACCCCCCTGCTATGGGACAAGGGGAAACTGCTTTGTGACTGGCATAGCGTGTAAGCGCAATATTGAAGACTTTCAAACTGTGGGGAAAAAAAAACTAACTTTCAGCACTGACAGAAAAACAATGAGCAAGGGGGGCAGACAAAAGCTCAGCGGCATTTTGGTCGATGACAGCGGTTGCTAAGCAACAAGGGGCCAAGTTTAAGTCTCTCAATTTTGATATTTGCGAGAGCAGCAGCAACAACAACACCGCCGGGGTAGGGGAAAAATTAGGCAAACTGATGGGTGGTAAAATACTAGTAGGAGTGTATGGTCTAAATATGGGAGCTGTCTGAAGCACGGGATGAGAATCTGATGTGCGTATTTGCTGCACACCAAAGGTATTTAATAACTGTAAGCTAAAATGAAAACGTGTAAAAATGTGTGTATGCACATATATATATATATATATACTGTATATATATGAGGAAAAAGTTACAACGTCGATACTAATACCTCTAGAACTCTAATAACTAAGAATTGTTGTCACCTAGAACACCAACCAGACCAAGTTTTGAAGATGGGTGGATCTTTTTTTTTTTTAACCAACTCAAAAATATCACAGTGGCCCCCACATTTTGGGGGTTTTCAGTAGGCAGCCCTCGATGAAAACGTTTGGATGTCCCCGCTTCACACTTACGCTTTTGCACCCGTCCTTTCTCTTTGTGGTGTTATGCATTTACCGGAGCCGCGGGCATAGATTGGCGTCAGGGAGTGAGCGAGAACGGCTCCTACATGCGAGCCTCTCTTGCATGAAACATCACAAATAAGGAGGACATCCCGGCTATTTCCCATTTCCCAGCTGTGCTAATGTGCTAATTCGAATTCATCGGGAGGAGCTGAAATGCAATCCCATTAGTGGTGGCTACCTGGTCTTGTGTGTAGCCAGTGCTGCAGGGAGGTATGAATGAATGAATAGATTATTTTTATCACGTGAACAATGGAAAGTGTATGGATGCTGCTTTGTGCCTACCTGCAGGGGGCAGAGTACAGGCCTTTTGGTGGCTGCTGGCAGTGGCGGAGTTCTTGCTGCAAGGGGGACTTCCACCAATGAGATCAGACGGGTGGAGCCTGGACACCCGAGGGGACTGAGGGATGCTGGGTAGGGTGCGAGACTTTGCTAGTATTGGTCTCTGCAATTTCCTTTCAAGCGACCTGGTTGGGGGGAAAAAAGACAAACAACTTCCCATCAATGACCTCACTACACATCTTGATGAAATCTCAATATTTTAGTAGAATACTGTACAAAAGAGGTACATTTTTTTTGGAATGTCTTATTTACCCACAAAAAAGATGGTTTTAAAACAAAATACTTGCTGAATAAAACTGCACACATAAATATCTGTGGCAGAAATGGAAGATTTATATGTATATTTATATATACATATACATACATATACAAATATATACATATACATAAATATATACATATAGATACATACATACATACATATACATACATATATACATATATATATATACATACATATACATAAACATACATATACACATACATATATATATATACATTCCAAAAACATACATGTTAGGTCAATTGGCAACTCTAAATTGTCCATTAGAGTGTGAATGGTTGTCTATATGTGCCCTGCGATTGGCTGGCAACCAGTCCAGGGTGTACCCCGCCTCCCGCCCAAAGTCAGCTGGGATAGGCTCCAGCATACCCGCTACCCTAATGAGGATAAGCGGCATAGAAAATAAATGAATGAATGAATGAATATATATACATATATATATATATTTATACATACATACATACACACATATATATATATATACACACACATACATACATATATATATAACTTTAAATCAATCATTCAATAAATGATTTGAAAAATAGTAAAAATAATCATTGCATTTTGAAATTGAATAATTGAAATGAAATGCAAATAAAATGCACAATAATAACAACAATCCTAATCATAACACGGGCTAAAATTTGGCAATTGTATTATTTTCTATGCCGCTTGTCCTCATTAGGGTCATAGTGAGTGCAGGAGCCTATCCCAGCTAACTTCAGGCGATTCATCTAATTTAATAATTTTGCCCCCATTTGTTCTAGACTGCATTTCAAAAGTCCATGTGTGCATGTTGATTTGAAAGAGGAGCGATATTGTTAGTAGAAAGTCATCAAGTTCAGCAACTACTGCAAAAAGGACAACGTTTATAACGTGTTGCAGGTTATATGACTTCATTTAAATTCCAGGATGGAAGAGCGTATGGTTATCGTTCCAATCGGGTGATTACCGAGCGAGCGGTACACACGTTAACGCTCTCGAACACGCCCGCCACGCCAGCTTACGGTTAACGAGCGACAAGAGAGCAGTTGTACGAACCAATCCCGAAATGACTTCCACCTCAGCATAATCAAGTCGGAGGCCATTTAGGCCAAACAAGCAACAGAAATTGCTTTTCTTTTACAGCGGTTGATGCCACAGAACCCCCCAGCGTGAGGCCAATCAATACGCAAAATCTCTGCACTGCTTTCACGCTATGAACGCAACTGAATAATAAGAATGGGAATAACACGACCTGCGTGTGAAGCAGCTGGTGGGGGTCCAAATGCAATACAATGAGTAGTAAACCATCACTTAGCAGCTACGACCTAAAATGAACCTTGACAACCCGGAGTCACTGCAGCCCTTCCCTCTTCCTCCTCCTTTTCCTAGTCTGCCTGCAGCGCTGATGTGATTAAATCCGTTGAAACGTGGTCGGCATCTCCAACGCCAGACTCGGACGCCTGAACTGCACACTCGCCAGTGACGGGTTTGCGTACGGAACACCTGAGAATCCGCCCCGGGAAGCAGCTGATGATACGGGAGTTGAAGGGAACTGTCGCTTTCTTTTTGTAAGACTGGGGGGTTGTTACCTCAGCCAAGTCCAGAAAGCACGGGAAAGGTGTACTTACCTGTAGCAGCAGTACACAGCAAAATGCGTTAATTCTAGAGCAGCAACAATTAATCAATGAATGATGACAAACCTCGAGGAGGTGCAACGTGGTTCCGTCCCGGTCACGGAACGCTGGACCAGCTCTGCACCCCTGCAAGGGTACTGGAGGGTACGTGGAAGTTTGCCCAACCATGTGCTTTGTGGACTTGGACAGGTGGCCCGCTACTACGTGCCAACCGGAGCAGGAGCCTGGTTCGCATGGCCAGCAGTACGTCGAGCCAGTTTTCGGTGAACTGCGGCGTCCGCCTGGGCTGCCCTTTGTCATCTGATCATAATTTTCATGGACATCACTTGTGGGCGCAGCCAAGGCATAGAGGGGGGGCAGTTTGGATGTCTTAGGGCAAGGGTGTCAAACTCGTGCCGAGACCGTGCGGGTTTTCTTTCCAGCCGGTCTCTACAGCAGCTGGTTTTAACGATCAAGACCTCCCTCAATTTGATGGAAGGAGGTCATCAATAAAGTCAAAAATTGATGACCTCACGCCCCCCCTCCGTGCAGTCTTAGCATACCAGATATGAAAGCGGCCGTGCACCCTTTCATTTTCCTCTATGCGGGCCTCTGCGGAGGACGTTGGCAAAGGCCGGTCCCAGACATGGTCTCTGATAAGAGAAGGGCCAAGCAGGATGGATGGGATGCTTGATTGAGTCTTGAGATTTTCGGTTAAGAAGGAAAAACTGCCACTTTGGCAGCATCGGTGAGTCTGCAAGAGGAGTTGAGGACTATTTGTACACTTCCGCCCTTACAGACAAGTCCTCTGTACCCCGCCTGCAAAACCCTGGGACGACTTTTTAAATTCTCTCGGCTGTCTGCCTTCTGGACTTTGCATTCATCACCTTACTTCAAACTGACGGGGCAGTTTGAAGTAAACACATCCGCAGGAGCCTTCAAAGTAAACTACATGTGCTTGCTGTCAGCGAGTCAGGAGGTGCGCGTGTTGAACATTCGGGCCGGGACACCCGGAGCATCCATGAATGACCACGGAGAAATATGACGCAGGAAGGGAGCGAGCTTTGGGACACACACAGGCGGCCTGAGAAGCAGACGGACATCTCACTCCTGCGCCGATACACGCGGTGACAACACACAGGGGCTGGGTTCTCACCCATGCAACAAACCTGTTGCTAAGCGACAAAAACAAAGGGAAAGAAGTTCCCCGATTGCCAAATCCGAAGTCAACAGCGCTGCCTTACTAGGAAAGTGGAGGCTGAAACCGATCCAACAGATCCAGGAGGTGAACATTCACACGGGAACAGGATGATGTGTCTATCGAAGTCTTTCAACAGTCGCCCTCTAGCCTTCTCGTTTTTCCCGTTTCGGCTTTTCTTCTCTTTATCTGTCCCGGCACTTGACTGACAGCAAAGAGGGTTCAAAAGGCTCCCGCCGTGATCCGCCACGTGCCTTTTTTTTTTGCTCCCATTTCCGTGTCAAGCGGTTTAAGAGCCAGCGAGTAAGGCCGGGAATGGAATTTAACCTGAACGATTGTTATGGTGATGCGTCAGGCGGAGGCCCGCTTCATGTGCAGTACGACTTTTATATGGTGGCGAACATCCTGCTTCAAAATTCCGTCAGTCCAGAAAACCTTCGTCTCATCTTTGTACTTCCTGGCAAATTCCCGTCTGACCTTCCTATGCTTCCTGCTATGAGTGGTTGGCATCTTCCTGCTCGTGAAGTTTTTCTGACCTGAGTGAAGTCATCACCCCTGCCCTCTGCAGGTTGTTGCTGACACTTACTGTAGGGCAGGGGTCGGGAAGCTTTTGGGCCGAGAGAGCCATGAGGGACACGTACTTTCAAATGTATTTTCGTCAGAGCCATATCCTATTTTTGTAAAAAGGTTTTATATTTTTAACACTCTGATTCCTGTCATCTTTTACTCACAGGGAAAAAAACAAAAATGATCTTTTTAATTGTAATATTTTGACTTTATTCCCACAATATTTTAACTTCAAACCCAAATGATGTTTCCCCAACCTAACATTCCATAGCTGACAACCTGATATTGTTTGGTTTCTTAATGTTGCGCGTTTAAGACATAAAAATGAACTAAAATGACATTGTTTTTACTCGTCATACTACAAGTTTATTCTCGTAAAATGTTGACATTTTTTTTTATATTTTGACTTTCTACTCATAAAATTACAGCATTTTTTTCAATTGCTGCATTTTTTCCCCATGTTTTAATAAAATTATGAATTTATTCCTGTAATCTTTTTACTTTATTCTCCTAATATTATAACCTTTTCCACAACCTAATTTTTCAAAAATGACAACTACTTTTCTCCTAATAGTTTGACCTATTTGACCTTATTTTTGGCCTATTTGATGTTATTTTCACAAAGTGACTGCTCATTTTTAAAAGTTTGCTATTTCCTTGGGGTTGTTTGTTAAATTATATCTTTAGATTGTGCCGCGGACCAATAAATCACTCGGACTGCACTTCGAACACCCCGGTTGTAGTGCAAGATATGTTACATATATTTGAAGAAAAAACTCAACTAAAAGAAAGAAATGTTATGAGAGTCACATGTGGTCATCCAGAGAGCCACTTCTGGCTCCCGAGCCGTAGCTTCCTGTTTTGGGGTCTCTCTTTACAGCTCACGCAATGTCATCTTCCTTGGCACACCAGCGGCTTCTTTCTTCTTCAAAACCTTCCAAATATTTGTACTGGCTATGTCCGATGTTCCGACTGATTTTCCATCTTCTCTCAGACTCACAATTGTTCGCCATATACAGCCCTCTAGTTTGCATGTTGTTTTCACCTCTAAATTCCTTCTACAGGGGCAGAACCCACCCTACCCAATCTGAAACCCCGCCTGGACCTGTTGTGTTGTTTATTGATTGAAAGCACCTGGGCAACAAAACACAGCTCTCCAGTCACGTGTTCCAATGCTGTTGCTCAAATGATTAATTGCTCAAATGGGTTCAAACGAAAGGCGCTATCTTCCAGGTTGAGCATCTGATCCATAAGTAAATACCTGGAAATAAATGTCTCCGCTCTCATATTCATCTTTTGTTTCTAGCCTAAAGTTGTCCGTCGCCACGTCACGGTTCAATTTTTGCGGCTTTACTCTGGTTTTTCAAACATATTAATAAATAAATCGTGCTGCCTTATGGCTGAACATGGCCTATTATTAGTAAAAAAAAAAAAAAATTAAAAAAAGCATATTTAGGCAAACTGTACATATTTTCAAGCATAAAATTGCTAAATGAGCTAAAATATAAAGATACTGTAAGCCAATAATGTTTTTAATTAATTGTGAATTCTACCTTGGTCATTAGGTGTCACCAGACTTGATTCACCATAACAACAAAATTGCATACATTCAATTATTTTCTATACCGCTTAACCTCATTAGGGTCGCGGGTATGCTGGAGCTTATCCCAGCTGACTTTGGAAGGGGGGCGGGGTACACCCTGGACTGGTCGCCAGTCAATCGCAGGGCACATATAGACAAACAAAATTACATAACAGGTTAAAAATATCTCAGTAACAACAACATAATAATAATAATATAATATAATATTTAAAAAAATAAAAAACACGGGCTGCTGTTTCGACTGTAACCCACAACAACTCTGAACCACCGGCCGTTTTGGTTAGCGAATGTAATTACACATCCATTTTCTATACCTCTTATCCTCATTAGGGGGGTGGGTATGCTGGAGCCTATCCCAGCTGACCTAGTGCGGGAGGCGGGCTACACCCTGGACTGGTCGCCAGTCAATCGCAGGGCAGACATACAAACATTCACACTCTAATGGACAATTTAGAGTCGGCCAATTAACCCAACATGCGTGTTTTGGGGAGGAAACCGAAAACGCACGCACGGGGAGAACATGCAAACTCCACACAGAGATGCCCAACGGAGACTCGAACCCTGAACCTCCTGACTGTGAGACCAACATGCTACCCACTCATTCACCGTGCGGCCCGAATGTAATTGTTTAATGCCCCAAATAATGTCTATGAACTGAGGTACTCACTTTTATTTCCGGTAGAGATGATTTGTTTCAAGTAAAACCTGACAAGGTATCAGAGCGGAGGCCACCATTTGAGGAAATCCAGCAGTCTACCCATCCCATTGGATGAAGTGATAGCTGTCCATGGTACTGAATAAAACGGTTTGCAAGACAAACCATGCTACTCCCGACGTTCTCTTCATGATTTATTCAAGTATGTTATGAAAATTCCAACAATGTCATGAGTAGAAAACCTAAAGGCCTTAAGTGAGTTGCATACAGACTCATGTTCATCCAAGAATAGTCCAATAGATGTGCTTTTTCTGCAAATAGATTGTGAAAAAGCGCTACATTGTGAGCGTACATCCTGAAGGCGAGCTAACAGGCTCCTCTGACACGTCACGGCCAATGCCACTCTGCTGCAAACATCAACACTTTGCCCTTTTAGTTAAACATTGCTCATGATTCATTACACGCCGAGCGACGTGTCAGCATTCATGTTAGCCGTGCACCAGACAGGAGCACTGACAAGACCCATGATATGTCTTTTTAGGTGTAAAATGAAAGGTGGAGGTTCTTTTCCTTTCTTAAAGACGCAAGCACAAGGTGAAAATGGACTGGTCCATTCTAATACAGACAAGCCGACTTCTCATTAACATCAGGATGGCTCTTCAAACAGAATCAGCGTGGAGGCCGCCACCCTCATTTGCGAACGGCTGCTCACTGAACGCCACACGGAACCAGAAATGTGGGGAAGGAGGGAGTCGCATTTTGAGGGAGAGGACATGCAGGCGGTGGGCTGTGCCGGACGGACACAGCAAGTAAGAGAGCCAAGCGACTCCGAGCTTGAGAGAGATGTTTGTTATGATGTCCACCAATGTTCCCAGCATGGCCAGTGAATGATAGGAGATGTCCCTTCAATGGTAAACAGGCGCAGAGTAATACCTCCCTGACAAAGCATTAGTAGCTTTCTAAAGGCAGTCCTTCTATTGGCTCCCATTAGATCAAATGCCCAAAGTGCGGCCCGGGGGCCCAGTTTGGTCCAGCTTAGAATATACAGTATGTCAGTGTTTCCCATAGGACTGCAAGCTATTTGTGGCTGTGTCTAATTTGAATAATTTAGGGACACTGAGGGAGACGGAAAGCAAGCAAATGTTTAGAGATACAAACAAACCTTCTTCTGTCACTTCTTTTAGCTTCTTTTTTTCACGCCACAAGCAAGATGGAGCCTCCTGTGTTGCTTTTGAATGTGGGGGGAGCACAGCAGAATCGATTGAAAGAGCAAAATGTGCTCCCAGTAAGCCCAGTGCCTTTTGGAGTGGTCTAAATGCTGGCTAAATCGAGCAACTAAGTCACTAAGCTGGTAACTTTGATCCCTCCTGCAACATCTTTTTATTATCGTGCAGGCCGGATGCTTTAAGAAGTAGCGTTACGGGGAACTGAACGGAGTTGGATTGGCAAGCTACGTTCACAGACACCCCCCTTTTAAAGTGCTGATGAGCAAGGGTGGACCTATTTGTGGTGGGATGCAAACACCGGACAATAAACTCATTTGTTTTTCCCACCCAAGATAAAAATCCTTCAAGTTTTCTGTGTGCATCCCAAGCTGGAGAAAGTTCCGACACCACTGCAGTGTGACTGTGTGTGTTTATATTGGTCTTAATGGGCGGTAAGAAGCAGAACAGTATGGAGTTCCAGGTTCTCATGACACATTTTAGTAGGTATGGGTCCCAGGTAATAAGCACATTTCCTTTCAAGTTTGGAATTCCACCTGTAGCGATGGCATGCTAGTCACTCGCAGGCTAAATTTAACAATGAGCTGCAAATACTGTCAGCGCGTGGGACACCATGATGTGTGCGTGCGTGACAGTATGCGCTCGGGAAAGCTCTCCATCCGCTCTCCTCTATTTTTATCCCATATTATATATGTATGTACTTTTTCTATACTGAGCATCAGTGGGAAGGAACCCATAGCAAGCAGTGTCATGGATGATGGCAGCGCATATCAAAGCGCACCTCCACACTTACGTAACGCGATGCATGATCAGAGGAATGCATGCAGACGCGCGGACGCCACACGGAGATGAAAGAATCCCAACAAAGTTGTCGTCATATTGGAAGAAACCCGTATATGGGTCACCGTAATGTCTATTAGTGGTATGTAGGCCCGAACATAAGACAACCCCATTTTTTTCGAGACCAAAACCAGGGCAAAACCGTTGGACCGCAAGAATAAATGATGTACTTCTTAGCTGCTCGACACGTGTCGGAAAGCTCCGCTTCAGTACTCCGCATTGTCTTCTAATTACCATCACATGACCTCCTCTGTTGTTGCTATCTCGCTAGATAACCCTTGAGACACTTTTCTTCCAGCAGGTTTCTGGGTCGCAGGCTGTATCTCTCCACGTGAGTGACAGGAAATAAAGCTCAGACTCGTTCTTGGGTACATACACATCAAAAAAGCAGTCTTCAGTGAGGATAAAAGTAATCTTGAAGGTTCACTTATGCCTTTCGTTCATTTATTTTTATTGTTTTTATTGGTATTTATAATGGTTTTCTGCATGCAAATCTTTTTATATTATTATTTTTATTTAAAACTATAAAAAATTGTTAGGCTTTCTGGAACAGATTAATCTTTGGATTTACATCATTTCCCATGTTTATTTATCATTATTATTTAGATTAGTGTTCGTTTCAGTTGGAGTCGGACCTTAACTAATTACGTTAACTAAGCTTCCTTCCCTTCCAAACACAGCATCATGTCTTGTCAAAGCATCTTCCTGCGGGAAAATATTGTGTGACTGGGCCAGAGACAGCGCCCTCTGCTGCATTTGAAGCAGCACTCTTTTTCTCCTCCAGAAAAACTACTTTTTATTTTTTAGTTAACGGGGAATTTGCTGTATTTTGCCAACATAAAATCCTGTGTCACAAGATCTTGTGAGATTAAAACGTGACGAGAGTTCCCACTGAGAAAAAGGCACAAGGCCTGGGACAATAATAAATACATTTATCAATCACACGATAAATAAAAATGAACTGGATAATTCTGCCAGCCTCATGTCTGTTTTTGTGGTCTCCCACCTCCAAACGGGCAGGAAGTGGATTCACTGTGTATTGGTTTCAGGTTTTCATTTGTTCCATAAAACAACAGCACGAAGGGGGTGAGCCCTTACAGTCAGTCATGCAGAAGAGTATATAACATAGTAGAAATTGTATTAGTACATAATAATACTCTATATTGCGTATACTGTATATTTTTAAAAAGTCATTAAAGGTTTCTTGAAAGCCAAGTCTGGTCTTGTAGACCCACGTCTCGGTACACCCCTGATGACCAAATACCCAAACCTATAACCAATACTAAGAAATAACCAAACTGGCCAATACAAGCGGAATTTACTGTTAAATGCAGAATCTTACGGAACGTGATATAATGTGAATGAAATGATGTCATCGTGGCGAGAAGGAATGTGTGAGCGGTAAAGTATATTGTTGGTGGACCGTTCAATTGTGGCTGAATCTTGTTATAAACACAAACGTGCCATCTCCCAAGGTAAAAACATCAAAACGGTGGCAAAAAATCTTGGAAAGTCCTGTCTTACAGAGAGTGAACGGGTTTAGCTTAGTTTAGCAGAGCATGCTGGTGCGGCTGTGTGAGTGCGACTCACTGGATGAGTGCTCACACTGTGCTGTGTTTTAGCGCTTTTTCCCCCCCCAGGTAAGCACGCGTTTTACAAGGACCGCTAACAACGTGCAGGTTCTGAGTTCAAAAAACAAAACCAAGTTAATTCTCGCACGCTGCTCATCTTAGCTTGAGAACACAACACACTTTCAAAATAAGGGCATTGTTTGCCGGATCTTGTCTAACCGTGTAAGCAAAATAAGAGTGTCTTACAATAATAATGCGATGGAAGTTAAACTGGTGACTATCTTCCTTAATTGCAAGCATAAGCCTTACGTTTAGCTGAAGGTGTTGTAGCAACGTGTGCAGAGGTTGACATCCCATTAGGTTAGCCGGGCTACATCCCTTTTTTGAATTACTGGGCAAAATTAGCACCGATACATGCAAGGATTTCCCCATTTACTTAATGAACTTTTGATTCAGTAAGCCAAAAAGCACACACTCTATGCTGGTAAAGGTAAAACACCGAAAGAAGGTAAACAGTCTCCTTACATATGAATTAGACAGAAATGATATTATTATGCAAATACTGTCCTTATTACTGTTATGTTACTTTATGAAACCACAACACAGATGAGATAAAGCAGCAGAAATGCGCATCCATCTTTGTATGACTTCAAAACAAAAAGGCCGATGATACGGTTTACATATAAGTCCAAAATAAGTATTTGAGATAATGCTATGACACGTGTTCTAGGTGTTCAAGCGCTATAAAAAATGCACGGCTCCGAGGCAGGTAGAGATCATTTGCACATGTCAATGAAGCTTTGGCGTCTTCATCGTCTCAGCAGCAGCATGCACGCGTGCAGACGGACATGCACATGTTACCTGGCCTCTGCCACGGTGCAGCAGTAGCTGCCACTGCGCCGTGAGCTCCTGGTGACCCTCAGCTCCTCCCGAGACTTGCGTCGATTAAAGTAGTCGGTGAGTTTCCCAAAAGTCGCCATTGTTCTCGTTCTGCGTCTCTTCCTCCGTCTCGCCTGTGTGTGTGTGTTTTCTTCCTTTCCGGTCCCGTTCTGCAACAGCAGCTTCACCCGCAACCTGTGGACGTGGATGCTGAGGCACGGCTTAGCATCAGCTGGGAGTTTGAGTCCCCCCTTGCGCCATCAGCCTCTTATGCAAAGCACTCAATGTACAAAAAAAAATAAAAAATACCGACGATCCGCTCTGCCTCTCTTCCCCACCCCTACCCACCCACCCACCTTCTCTCCTTCGATCATCTGCCGCGGCGCACACTGCAGGTCTTCCTAGAATAGTAACGTTTGTAAGTGTCTACCGATCGGCATGGCAGGAGCAGTGCCCCCCTGAGGAGGAAGATCGAGACAGTGCGTGAGAAGAGGTGATGGATCAGCAGTGGTCCTCCTGCGTGCCGCTGTGATGCTTGTACGCCAGCCTCGTCTCACCCTCCCCCTCAGCGTCCCCTGTTTTTTCATCTGCCCGAATGCTTTCACATTTCTCCCCTGACTCGCGGTCTCTGAGCTCCGTCTCGCACGAGACCGACTCCGATTCACACGCCGCCTGCTGTGAGACGGCACTCTCACCCTCAACGAGCTAGAAATATGATCGTAGAGCACAACAACGCATCCCAGCAGACGTGCACCGGCTTTCCACGTGCATCCCGCCACTAATCAGATCGGGTATTCAACGGTACTTTGTTAGCTCGCCGACGCCAACATAGTGCCGTGAAAAAAAGGATTGGAGGGTCTTCTGTCGGGGGGGGGGGGCACTCATGAAAACCCAACAGATGACTTCTATTCAAGCGGACCAGAGCTTTTCATCCTGTCACTCACACACGCACACAGGCAGACACTAGACGTGAAGAGATGCAGCCACAGCACGGAAAAGCCGTCAAGTTAGCAAAACAAAGGAGGCAGGGAGAAAATAAGATTCGTGCCATGCAATCGGCTTCCATCAGCTGGGATAGGCTCCAGCGTACGCCCGCGACACGGGTCGGCGCCAGCGGCACAGAAAATGGATGGACGGAAAATACCATTCATGAATTTTGTCTTTGACTTTGTTTCCAACAATGAGTTGTCTTATATTCGGTTCAAAACAGAACATGGCAACACAGGAAGAACTACAAAATAAGGCCACTGAAGCAGGAAGTGATCGTAAAAAGGGAGAATAAACACAACATCATGCAGGCACATGAAGCGTGCGTGGCCATCGTGAGCACTTCTTAAACTGTGGCACTCATAAAACCTTGCAAGTGTCAAAATAAGTGAACAGTTGAGCGGCAATATCGAAATATCATAAAAACATGTTAATAATTGTCAATATTCTTGTCAACACTATTTTGAGACCAGTTTTTCATGACTGTAAGAACAATATGACATACTAACGCAAGTACACTGTATCTATAAAGCAATAAATGGTAATTATTTAACACTATAATTGGATTGTCGAGAGGTTTTAAGGAAAATAAATTAAACAACATAACAAATCGAACTAACTAAACCAACAAGAAAAATACCTTTTGAATAAATAAATTTAAAAAACACCTTAATAAAAACCAGAAAAAATAATACAATAAATGGAGCATCGGGTCTTTGTAAACAAATAATAATAATACCATACTAAGAATAGAGAATAAATGAAGCTCCCTGGGAGACACACCGGGACCAAATAAAAGCAGGACCCGGCGAGGGAAGTGGTTTTAGCGGTGCACTGCAGACGTGGGAACGACGTGCGTAGCGCGCGCTGTTGTCGTGCCGTAGACGCTCCGCTTGACAAGGTGTAAGTCATGCGGGAGCATGGGCAGCTCGTGCCAATGTGTCCCATTTTGGGGCACGGATTGCGTTCCAAATGCGTAATCGGTGCTTAAACAGAACGTCAAGAGCGAGCAAACTAGTCTTCACGCTTTTACTTTTCACTTGCACCGCTTTGTGTGTGCACTTGCAAGCGGCCCCGCCTCCGCCCGCTGGCACAACAGGCTGACAGAAAGAACCAACTTGTCATACAAAATCACGGAGCTATTTTTTGACTTTATCGTGCTGTTAATGAATTCCGTGACATTTTTGCGTCAGGCCTAAAAAGAGTTGACGTTTGTTTACTGTGGACAAAAGTATCAGGACACGGCTTTCAATAGGAGTCACATTACGTCACACACGGTTGACTCTTATGTTTACATTGCATTCCTTCTATTTTTGGTCGTGTTATCCACAAATGTAGTTCTTGTGTCGCGCAAAAGGCACTCAAGGGTGAAACACACCAATTTCATGCACGAGAAAGGTTGGTTTTTGGCAATATTTGGGGGATATTTTGGTTTTAGAGGTTCCCTAGTACCATTCTGATGCCTTTACTACCTTCAGTAAAACACACAGAAAAGGTGGAAAAATGACAGGGAATCCAACGATTCTCTATGCGGTATAAGAAGCATGAAATTGAATCGAAAAGCTTGGTGGGCAGCAGCAGAGGTCGGAGGGTTCAACAGAAGGGAGGCTTGAGGAGGAGGGTTCGTTTGCGTGCATGCGTCACTTCTAGACAGACAAACAAGTCTAGGACAAGACTCCTTTAGTATCCCGCCATCTCTACCCTTTCTCCTTTCGAGGGCACGCCCTTTCCTACTGCTCTCTTATGCATGTCTGCATGTTCATAGACCCGGTATCCCGATGAAGGGGAAGAAAGGCGCGTGGCCTTTGCTAAAGAGTTCATCTTATTGATCTTCCATTCTGCCATGACTCGTTCCAACCAGTCCCTGGCTGGCCATCGATCTCAGAGGTAACGCAGCCTGACTATAGTGCGCACGTGGCTTAGTCAGACTTTGGCGGAAGAACGCAATAAACAGCTACTGAGAATCGTGTCCAAATGACTGCACTGTATTGCATCAGAACTCTCATCCTTTTAATAAACTGACACTGTGTCACAACAATACACTAAACCTAGCAAAACAATTACCGAAAAACATGGGGCATATTTTTGCAAGCCCGTAAATAATGGCAGAGGATGTGTATTTACTCATACTCAAAAAGCAGCACTGATTTATTTGAACAAAATGTTGATTGCAGAGGAGGCCGTTATTTCATTGGAGATCCTCAGATTGGATCTAAATCTCTGAAATCGGACACAAATCCATTGCTTGCCAATGCACCTCCACCATAAACAGTGACAACAGCAAAATATGCCTACTGATGGCATGCATACTGGCACGTCTACCCAAACGAGGCACCCACAGTAAATCCAAAGGATGACTGTATATCAATAAACTACTAAACTAGAACTAGATGAGAGGTGCTAGCACTTTTTCATTCACAATTCAAGAAAGCAATAATTATGCCTCAACATACAGTAATTCCTCAATAGTTGCCAGTCAAATCCGATTAATTACTAATATTAGTATATTTTTATTGCTACATGGCAAACAAGTTACCAGTAGGTGCAGTAGATTCTCAGAAAACAAACCAGTCCCAGCATTCGTGATATGCACGCTCTTAAGGCTGTGCAATTGGGCAATTAGTTGAAAGGGGTGTGGCATTCAATCAATGATCAGTGATCAATTTAGTGAAAAAACTGGTGTGAATCAGGTGGCCCCTTTTTAAGGATGAAACCAGCATGCATTTTTCTTTGAATTTAATGGCAAAGGCTCAGCCAATGATCAGCTCTGGGATGATTAAAGACAGTCTGGAGTTACCTGTAAGTACTGTGACAGTTAGATGATGTTTGTGTGAAGCTAATCTAAAATTTTACAAAAATCCCCCGCAAAGTCCTTGTGTTTAAAAAAAAGCATGTGCAAAGAGGTTACAATTTGCCAAAGAACACATCATCTGTTCTAAAGAGAAATGGAAGAACATTTTGTAGACTGATGAGAGTAAAATTGTTCTTTTTGAGTCCAAAGGGTGCAAACAAACCCCCAAACTCTGAATTCAAGCCACAGTACACAGTGAAGACAGTGAAGCAGCATGATATGGGCGTGTTTCTCCTACTATGGTGTTGGGCCTATTTATCCCATAGCAGGGATCATGGATCAGTTTGCATATGTCAGAATACTTGAAGAGGTCATGTTGCCTTATGCTGAAGAGGACATGCCCTTGAAATGGCGGTTTCAACAAAACAATGACCGCAAACACACTTTGGAGTGGCCAGCCCAATCCCCGGACTTTATTACAATGGAGAACTTGTGGGGTGACATGAAAAATCCTGTTTGTGAAGCAAAACCAAGAAATGTTGACGAATTGTGGAATGTTGTTGAAGAATGTTGGAGGGGAATAACAGCTGAAAGGTGCCACAAGTTGGTTGAGTCCATGCCACACGGATGTGAAGCACTTATAAAAAACTAAATATTAGTTTAGTCATTCAAAGGATTGCCAAATCCTAGAAACAAAAAAGTTTGTACAAAATACTTTTGTGTTTATAAAGTCAGTGGCAGACACTGCTATTTTTTGAACACGCCCCTTTCGACTAATTGGCCAATTGCACAGCCTTAAGAGCGTGGATATCATGAAGGCTGGGTCTTGTTTGTTTTCTGAGAATCTACTGCACCTACTGGTAACTTGTTTGCCATGTAATACAAATATACTAATAACAGTACTTCATCTGGTTAGTCACAGTGGACTGCTACTATTTTGAACACTACCGTAAGTAGCGTTCATTATGTATACAGTTCATGTAGTTAGCATTTGCTACCAAACATTACAATATACAAGCAATGAAAATGCTCATGCAAAAGACATCCATGGTTGCCAGTCAATCGCATGGCAGACAAACAACCATTCGTGCTCACATTCATACAGACGATTTAGAGTGGCCAATTAGCCTAACAGTGCAGCCGAATTCAAGGCAACATATACTCTTGGGTATAATAGTGTAAAAGTAGCGCCACCTGCTGGGTGGCGTGTATAACTTTCCAGAACATAAGAAACAAAGTTTTTTTCTAGGGCAGCAAAAATCATCTAATTTTGGCGTCAGAATCCTTATGTTCATGCATGTGTTGAATTTTTTTGCAATATACAGTATTAAGAAAAGTGCCGTTTTAATCAATGAGGTCGTCTTGATGTTGAAATGGCCGGAGAAACATACTAATCGGTAGGAGGCACAGCGAGAAAAGGGAATGCATGCACTGAAGGAGAGAGAAAGTAAAAATATAGCCGCAGTGACGCCACCACTAGTCCTCTGAGCCTCTGCAACTATTGATAACCGTTCCCTTTTTTCCTCTAATCTACACTTAGCTCTTAAATGGTTTTAGGCTGACGAATGAATCATACCACGCAATACTACCAGGGAAACGAGCACACTTTGGCATTCTTCACAAATAGCAAAAACATGGAACAGTGATGAAACTTCCCAGGTGTGGACGTCAACTGAAATGATCCCAAGAGCGCAGCAACGACTCATCCAGGAGGTCACAAAAGACCCCAAAACAACACCCATAGAACTGCAGACCTCACTTGCCTCAGTTAAGCTCGGTGTTCATGACTCCATAGTAAAGACCATAGAGTTCCAAAGCAAAATCCACTGCTGAAAAAAAAGAACATTAAGGCTCATCTCAACTTTGCCAGAAAACATCTTGATGATGCCCAAGATCTTTGGGAAAATACTGAACTTGGAAACGACCTCGGCTGCCTTTCAGAAAAAGAACATCAAACCAACAGTAAAATACGGTGGTTAAAGTGTCATGATCTGGGTCTCTTTTGTTGCATCAGTACCTGGAAGCCTTGCTTTGATAAATGGAACTACCAAAAAATCCTGTAGGAGTATGTCCGGCCAACTGTTCGCGACCTCAAACTGAAACCAACTTGGGTTCTGCAGCTCTTCTGCCAACAGCACCTCGGAATGGCTGAAGAAAAACAAGACTTTGGAGTCGCCAAGTCAAAGTCCTGACCTGAATCCTATTGAGGTGCTGTGGCATGACCTTAAAAAATTGGTTGCTCCTGGAAAACCCTTTGCGGCTGAATTACAACAACTCTACAAAAATGAGTGTGCTAAAAATTCTTCCACAGCGACGCATTGCAGGTTTTCACGCTTGACTGCAGTCGTCGCAGCTAAGGGTGGCCCGACCAGCTATTAGGTTTAGAGAGAAAACACTTTGTCATGTCGGTTTGAATTATTTTATCCCTTAATAACAAAAAGTTTCCTTTAAAATGTTTTTTTTGTGCATTTCTGTTGTCATTGACTAATATGACGTGGCAGGGTGGGGAGTGCGTGACCCTTAAAAATACGTTGTGTACATTGCCCCGCTACAGCAGCAGCTTCCCATCCGGCTGTACACTCTGGTTCTCCCGACCTCCATGGACGCACGGTGGCAGTGCTCTTGAAAAGCTACCAACTGAGGGTGAGTGGCAGGCGCGTGGGTGTCGTGAATCACTTGCTCACAAGTATTCTCCACAACACACTTGCCACCCCTCTGATACCCTACTTCCTCTTCGTGCTGGCCACGGCCAACCGATTTCCCCAAATTTAGGGCGCTTGTGCATGTGGTAACACATACGTCGGGATGTAAGGAACGCTTAAAGTGCTGCATTAGGTGGGGAGCTGGCTGGTTTTTTGGCACCACCTAGTGGCTGCCATCATTTATTGCGTTGAGCCTGTGAAGCAGTTAGGCACACAAAATGATCAATGCAGAGCATACCACATGCAGGGCCCTAGGAAATCTGTTTTTTTTCCAAATTCCATTTTTTCCCGGTTTAATTTTTTTTTTTACATTTTAAATTTTTACCAGCATACACTGTGTGCTTTTTAAAATGCCCGTTAATTACATGGAAAAATCCTTAAATGTATTGATGCGATACATCAATGGAAGATTTTAACCAGTGTTTGGGATTTAACTTCTCTAAATGGGATGTCAGCCTCAGCACACATCTCTATTAAATCCTCCACAAATTGTAATGTCCGCGCTCGCGATTAAGGGAGATGTATTCACAGATGCTGTTCCGACTTGGTATGGAAGATATTTTTAATGACACGCTTATTTTGCTCACGCAGTTAGACGACACTGGGCAAACGGCGCCCTTATTTTGAATCTCTGTGCTCGGAATGCCAATTGCCCGTTGAATGTCTAAGACGAGCAGGGTGCAGGAAAAAATGTGCTTATCTCTTTTTCGCTCAGAACCTGCACGTGGTCAACGGACATTGTAAAACTTTGCTTTCTATGCCCCAACTACAAAAACATTCTGTTTATTAATACTGAAACCTACTTTGCGGAAATTCACTTCATCACGGTTTGGTCTGGAACCAATTAACTGCGATAAATGAGGGATGACTGCCTATAAGCTTCTTGTGTCTGTAAGTAATGTGTAAATACATCAATATGAACCCTGTGTGGCAGTGGTACCCCAACTCTTTTTTTGCAGCGCCGGGCCCCTCTCTGGGGGGCACGCCCCTCGGTTGTATAGCTTGAGAACATTTAGAGAGCAGTGTGGTTTGATTATGTCTGGCTTAAAGACTGTAGCCGCGGATAAACTAAAAAACTCGTACAATGTTTACCCTGTTGAATTCATTGGTGAATACAAAAGTCCTGGTGTTGAATGCGGCTGTTTGATACGTTTCTACACACCAGAATGCATCAAGTCATGCAATAAAATATCTTCTTCGAGAACATTGTGACTTTTATTAAATCGGAGTGTTTTTTTAAAAAAATGACCTAATCTTCTGTAGCTTCAGTGCATCTCCTTGTTGGTGTAAACATGATCTCTTCCCTCTTTCGAATGGAACGTTTTTAACGTGCCTATAGGGAACGCACGACGTCGACAGCCTTTTCGGCGACAGCGAATAACTACCAGGACTGATGGGGAGTGCAACAATGCAACTGCAGAACGTGTCAAAGAAATCCTGGCAATCAGTCTCCAGACACCACCTTGCCAAAAGTAGAAAGAGTCACTTCATTCTGCAATTACTGCGACAGCGGGAATCAGCCCTCCCGTCTGACTGGGACTTCTCGGACGGGACCGCTGACGATAGAAGACGCACTCGCAGAATCTTATTCAACAATGAGCCCCATCATGCTGCAACACAGACAGAATGCTTGATAGCCTCTTGGAGTCCTAAATAAATGGCTTCTATGCTGCCATACACACTCTCTCTATATGAGTCATCAGAAAAATAATCCAAGAAATTTCAGCCCACATATGCCTTCGCCTACAGTTATGCCCCCCCCCCTAGAAAGAAGCCAGAAAAGGGTCGGTCTTACAGTATAAGCGTCAGATTTATACATGCACACCAACCGGTGGCAACGTACCACTTCTTCTCCTTTCCGCCTGTCGCTCGCACACACGTCAACTGGAGAAATGCAACCGCAACACAAATTCCTGAAAGGGTTGTCAGCAAGTTAGCAAATAACAGAAGACACGTTGTAAAAGGTCAAAATAATGTTTCCCAAACATGTGTCTTGAAAAGGGCATATGTATATATACATGTATATATATATTAGGGCTGCCAAAGGATTTAACATTTGAATCTGATTAATCTCAGTTTTCAAATTAATTAATCATTATTAATCACCGTTTGTGAAATACAGTATGTCTGCCCATTTTACTGTATTTTATTGAAAGAATTATAAATGATGGGATACAATTACATCTATTTGTACGTATTAGCAGATCCAAAGACACTGAAAACTAAATCAAAGAAAAATACAGCACACATGCCGGGGAATCCATTTACGTAACACTAGTTCTTTTATAGCGGCAGAACATGTGAATCAGACTTTAACTGCATTATTATGAGCAATGGGGGATTATATTCAAAGACAACACGTCACTTCAGTTGAGTTCACGTGTTTTGAATTGATTTTCGGACATTTCCGAGCATACCATTTATTACAAAACGGGTAAAATACAGTATAGTACATGGGTGGGAAAACTTTTTGTATGGAAAAAATTTGGCGGAGGGGCCGTCTTTGTATCGGTCGTCATCGAACAGAACAACATACTTGCTCACGGCGCATCGACACAAAAACACATCACATAAATCCACTACTACTACGTGGGTAATAAACCACACCTAAGCGCTAAACACGTAGCTGTTATTTCCAAAAGCCTCAAGGCATGCCGGGTAGTCCAGTGGCAACAACAATATGAACAATAGAACATCGGATATCAAGGGGATGTTAATGTCCCTCCCTCCTCGTTTACTTCTCTCAACATATTTTGCCATCAAGCAAAAATGAGACAAACACGGCAAAACTTTGGGCAAAGAGCACCACAAGCTACCCAGCATGCCTTGTGGCGTGGCTACATTATATGGGTGTTTTTTTTAGCATGGTACTGTGCGCAGTATGATAGGTAGGTTACTTTGTGTGTCGTGTGTGTTGAGTTGTTGTGTTGTTTGGATGGATTTTTTGTACGAGCTACAGATTCCATTGGACTATTTTGGCGTATCAATCAAGCCACAATAGCACTGCAAGTCATGTTGCTGGCTACCGTTTGGAAGCAGGACTAGCAGGCCGGATTGAGACGCTTTGCGGGCCTATTTGCCCACCCCTGGTATAGTAGCATGTACATGGGAGAAGGTAGAAGGTGCATTCAAGGACTGTCAAACAAAGTAGGACAAATTGCAGCTCGCATTTAAAATTAAAAACCTGGGGGATTTCTAACTGTGTATTATTTCTTGAACAAAATAACGTTCCATATTTACAAAATTGACCCCTTTAGATAAAATCTGATATAGTTATCATCGTAGTTGCGAATCGAATCGTTTACATCCCTACTTATTATAGGCTTTTCTATCTGTGATTAAATGTGATTAATTATGAGTAAAGTATGAACAAGATGTGATTAATCGTGATTAAATATTTTAAATCGATGCGCATCCCTAATATAATATTGTTCTATCTTTTATCTTTCGTTCAATAAAATACAATAAAAAAAACGTTTTTTAAATGGTGATTAACCCTGATTAATTCATTTGAAAACTGCAATTAATTATTTGACAGCCTTGTCAATTGCCAATTGTTATTTTGTATTTCCTTCCTCCACCATTAACAATTAACAGGAACTGTTTACCCAAGAACCGCTATATAACAACTGCGGGGTGTTTGCTGACACCGCAGAATGCTCGGGCGCTCTCCCGACATGACGCCTCGCAGGGAAAAGCATGCTTGACGTCAATATGAAGTCATTTGGGAAATCTAGAGGCAGTGCTGAGCAGCAGTTATGTCAAAGTGACAGATTTGTTGTCGTCGCTGCTTATGGGATGTAATAACATGCATTTAGACGGCTGCTCCCAGCTCAAACTGCAAGCTGCAAACGGGAGCTCATTCATCTTGTAGCCGTTTTCTCTGAGTTAAGTGTCAGAACACGGGTCGTGTCATTGTTTGGCAGACTCCGCCACGTCTGTTTGATACACACCACAGCTCATCCCTCAGGAGGCATGTTTGTACTCATCCCAATCCATTCATGCAGCGTGCAAGGCAGCTTGCGTGCATTGCAATGGATGTACCGGGACAATGTCGCAGGCGTCGCTCGGAGGTCTGTCTCTGAGGGTACGTGCAGATAGACACCATCTCACCACCCTGTCAAAACCTGCAAACACAGACTAACACATTCTCTTCTTATCTGCCGCGTATGTGTCACCGGTGCCAGTTTCATCTCCGCTTTGTTGCAAAAACACACTTCACACATCCTAAAGCCATTCGGATTTGGTTGCCATGCAGGGGCTTCCGCCAGGACTCATTTTGTGAACAACATGCCCAAAAAATGTTGAAAAATACAGAGCGGTGGGGCGTAATCGGGGAGGAATGAAACATGGAAATGTTGTTTTTGACCCAATCTGCCACATAATGAGGCACTGAGGGCGTTTTGGTGCGACACTGCACAAACAGAAGCAGTGGTGGGCTTCTGTGAAATTTGTGTTTTGTCAGGGGAAAGACGTCACTGGGGTGCAAATTAGCATTTTAAGGTGTTTTGGGGAGGAAAATAAAAAACAAAGAGAAAATAAAGAAAGTGCGTATAGTCACAACATCATGTACAGAAATTCATATTTTAGCTTTAACTTGAATTTTGAAGCAAAATTACTTGCACAAAGCGCTCTTATTGGGAATCCAAACCTTTTCCAGTCAACATATTGAAAAATCAAAAGGATCTGGCGGGAGACTTTGATATTTTTGTTACACAATAATTTCTGGACTTGCTGGAGAGTATCATAATGTAAGCCGCGCCCACTAAACTGAAAAATGTGTAAATGCACCCGTCTATACGCCATAAGTGGTAAGTCGGGATATTTAGTACACAGAAATATGCTTTTTAACTTTTAACTAAGATTTTTCCCTCCTCCGTGAATCACCACCTTATCGTGG
Source organism: Oostethus manadensis (assembly GCA_024372805.1). Classification (NCBI taxonomy): domain Eukaryota; kingdom Metazoa; phylum Chordata; class Actinopteri; order Syngnathiformes; family Syngnathidae; genus Oostethus; species Oostethus manadensis. The sequence goes on along the minus strand of QODF01000050.1, from coordinate 3,768,043 downwards.
TGGAGGGCTTTGAGTGCCCGAGTGATCCTAGGAGCTATGCTGTCGGGGGCTTTATGCCCCTGGTAGGGTCTTCCAAGGCAAACAGGTTCAAGGTGACGGGCCAGACTAAGAGTGATTCAGAAGACCCTTATGATTAAAATCAAGAGGAGTGACCGCACCTCGCCCGGACATCGGACACCGGGGCCTCACCCTGGAGCCAAGCCTGGGGGAGGCCTCACCCATTCCCACATTCCGACTAGATGTAGTCGGACTCACCTCAACCCACATTTTGGACTCTGGAACCAAAATCCTTGAGAGGGGCTGGACCTGGTTCTACTCTGGAGTTGCTGCAGGGGAGAGGCGGCGAGCCGGTGTGGGCTCCCCCGGCTTGGTGCCTTTGTGCTAGAGTCATCCCCGGTGAACGAGAGGGTTATTTACCTACGCCTTCGGGGTGGGGGGAAAGGGTCCTGCCTGTGGTTTGTGCATACGCGCCGAACGGCAGTTCAGAGTACCCTCCCAGCCTTCTTGGAGTCTATCAGAGGGGTTCTGGAGAGCACCCCAGCTGGTGACTCCATAGTTCTACTGGGAGACTGCAACGCCCATGTGGGCAATGACAGTGTGACTTGGAGGAGTGTGGTTGGAGGATCGGCCTCGCTGATCTGAACCCGTGTGGTGTGTTGTTCCTGGACTTCTGTGCGAATCACAGTTTGTCCATAACAAACACCATGTTCGAACATAAGGATGTCCATAAGTGCACTTGGCACCAGGACCAGGACACCCTAGGTCGCAGGTCTATGATCGGCTTTGTGGTCGTATCATCAGACCTGCGTCCGCATGTTACGGACCCGCAGGTGAAGAGAGGGGCTGAGCTGTCAACTGATCACCACCTGGTGATGAGTTGGATTAGATGGCGGGGAAGGATGCCGGACAGACCTGGTAGACCCAATTTCGTAGTGAGGATGTGCTGCGAACGTCTGGCTAGTCTCCCGTTCGTCGAGTCTTCAACTCTCATCTCGGTCAGAGCTTCGCCTGCATCTCGAGGGAGGACCGGGACATTGAGTCCAAATGGGCAGTCTTGCATGCCTCCATCGCTGAGGCAGCCAGTCGTAGTTGCGGCCGCAATGTGGTCGGTGCCAGTTGTGGCACCCAAACCCGATGGTGGACACCGGGGGTTAAGGCTGCCGTCAACCTGAAGATGGAGTCCTATCAAGCATGGATGGCCTGCGAGACTCCCAAAGAAGCTGACAGGTACCGCCAGGCCAAGCGGCACGCGGCTTTGCCTGTGGTCGAGCCAAAAACCCGGGTATGGAAGGAGTCCGGTGAGGCTATGGAGCACGACTTTCGGTCGACCTCGAAGAGGTTCCGGCAAACCGTCCAACACATCAGAAAGGGGAAGCGGTCACCAGTTCACACTGTTTACAGTGCGGACGGGGGCTTGCTGACCTCGACTGAGGATATGGTTGGTCGGTGGAAGGAATACTTTGAGTCCCTTCTCAATCCCACAAACATACCTTCCGTAGAGGAAGCAGAGTCTGAGGATACGTACGTGGACAGTTCTATCACTGTGGTTGAGCTAATTGGGGTAGTTAAAACACTCCCCAATGGCAAGGCTCCGGGTGTGGACGAGTTTCGCCCTGAATTTCTCAAGGCTCTGGTGGTTGGAGGACTGTCTTGGTTGACACGCCTCTTCAACATCGAATGGAAGTCGGGAACAGTACCTCTGGACTGGCAGACCGGGGTGGTGGTCCCCATTTTTAAATTTTTTGTGACCCGAGGGTGTGCTCCAACTATAGGAGGAACACGTTCCTCAGCCTCCCTGGGAAAGTCTACTACTACTACGTGCCATTCAGTCCTACAATCAAAGCAGGAGCCTGGTTCACATTGCCAGCAGTTAGTCGAGCTTGTTTCCGGTGAACTTTGGCCTCCGCTAAGGCTGCCCTTTGTCACCGATTCTGTTCATAATCTTCATGGACAGAACTTCTAGGCGCAGTCAAGGCGTTGAGGGGGTCCAGCTCGGTGACCTTAGGATTTCGTCTCTGGTATTTGCAGACGATGTGGTCCTTATGGCCTCATCAGGCTGTGACCGTCAGCGTTTACTGGAGCGGTTTGCAGCTGAGTGTGAAGCTTCTGGGATGAGACTCAGGACCTCCAAATCCGAGGCCATGATTCTCAGTCGGAAACGGGTGGACTGTACCCTCCAGGTTGGGAGTGAGGTGGAGGAGTTCAAGTGTCTCGGGGTTTTGTTCACGAGTGAGGGACGGTTGGAGCGTGAGGTCGACAGACGGATCGGTGCAGCGTCTGCAGTAACGCGGTCGCTGTACCGGACCGTCGTGGTGAAGAGAGAGCTCAGCCACCCTTGTTGTTAGCAAGATATGTTACATATATTTAAGGAGAAAAGTGAATGAAACGAAATAAATGTTATGGCGTTAAGGAACGTCTGAGAGCCAGATGTGGTCATCAAAAGAGCCACATCTGGCCCCCGAGCCAGAGGTTCCCTACCCCTGTGTTATGCTGCTAATGACTTTCCCAACATGAAATGCATTGAGAGTCGCTGCAGGTTAAATAAACAAAACAAATGGCTTTGTCGCCCTCTTGTGGCAAATGATGCCAGATGAGCACAAATGCAAGCCTCATTTGCAAGTCCCAAACAGCAATTGGCTTTGCTGTTTGTGACTTGCATTAACATGTGTGTGTGTGCATTTACCGGGAAGGGGAACGTGAGTGTGCTTTATAAGAATTATCATCATTATCACTCAATCTGTTTTTTTCCTTCCTGTTGTGATGACTCACCGGTGAATCACGAGGGATTGCGCAAGTCGACAACCTCCCTGTCACTCGGCCCCTGTGCATCTCCGCATGGAAGGCGTGACGTCTCCATGAAGGAGTCAGGAATGTTCATAACGAGCCTCGTTCAACAATCCCCCATGTGTCACGGTCAGTATGACACACACACACACACACGCGCACACACACACACGGAGGGGAGGCCGCTGCATCCCTAATGAAGGGGTCGTCACCGTTGGCCATACTGGTGGACGCTCGTTCACGGTGTTGCAGAAGAGTGTGATCTCAGCGACACACTCGAACGAACGCGCTTGCTAAGCAGGTCAACACACCAAACAGATGCAGGTAAGACCTCAGCTCAGTGAGCGTATGAGGCAGGGGTCGGGAAGCTGCTGGGCTAAGAGAGCCAGGAAGGACACGTATTTTCAAATGTACTTGCGTGAGAGTCAGATCCTGTTCTTTACAAAGTCAACACAACTAAAAGTGTGCCAACAATTTTGGAAGATAAGAAGTCTCTGAATGGGACGGATGGAAGTGCTGAGTTTTTTTTATTTTTAACACTGTGATTCCTGTCATGTTTTACTTTAAAATGTCAGAAAAAAACATTATAAAACTAAAATTGTATACCTGTACTTATTGTAACATTAGGACTTTATTCGCACAATGTTTTAACTTCATTCCCATATTTTTTTTCCCCCAACCTAATATTCCAATAATGACAACTTTATATTGTTTTGTTAGCTTCTCATAAGATAACGGCATTTTGAAAAATAAAAATGAACTCTATGCTACTAAAATGACATAATTTGTACTCCGTCTATTCTTGTAAAATTGTGACTTTTTTTCTCTTAATATTTTGACTTTCTACTCATAAAATGACAGCAATTGTTTCAATTTCTGCCTTTTTTTTTATTGCACATTCTTTCAATGGTTTTTGACTTTATTCTCTCAATATTATAACCTTTTCCGCAACCTAATTTTCCAAAGAATACAACTTTTTTGGTTGGATTGCATCTATTTTCTCCCAATATTTTGACTTTATTTTCGTAAAAGTACTGCAGATTTTTCCATTTTTGCTATTGCCCTAAAGTTTTTTGTTAAATTGTCTTTTTAGAATGGGCGGCGGGCCAATAAACTTTGAACACCCCCGCTGTAAAGCGAGATATGTTACATATATTTTAAGAAAAAAAATAAAATGTATAAATGTTATGGTGCTAAGAAACGTTAACGAGTTAAACGAGTCATACGTGGTCATCAAAAGAGCTTCCCTACCCCTGCCTTATTGGTTTCTGTACTTTAACATTTATTATTTTTCATTAGTTTATTATTTTTTCATTGATTTTTTTTTTTTTTTCTTTTACAACCATGCACATGTAAAGGATTATGTTATCATTCATGAACATATTTATGTTGGTGAGGTACAATATTTACATTTTATACGCCTGTTTGAAGGGGATGGAGCAAATGACGCCATTTATACGGTAAATGTTTGTTTGTCTGCGCTGCGATTGGCTGGCGACCACTCCAGGGTGTAGCCCGCCTCCCGCCCCGTCAGCTGGGATAGGCTCCAGCATTCCCGCGACCCTAGTGAGGATAAGCGGCATAGAAAATGGATGGATGGATAGATAATACAAAAATTCCAACTAATTAATTTTGTATTTTGAGGTTCCACTGTATTTTAGGGCTGCAACTAACGATTATTTTCATAACTGGTCAATTATTTTGTTGATTAATCGGATTTTTAAAAAGACATTTTTAATTTTCCCTTCTTTACAGTAATCCTTTTAAAAACGCATGAATGGACGTTTTCCCCCCAAAAATCACAGCAAAGAGGAAGATCTCAGTCAGCGAAATGGAAGTAGCAAAGTATAAACCAAAGTATGAACCATGATATCATTGCAAGATATCAAAAAGAGGGCAAAATGTCGATAGCTCTTTTCCAAAGTCAAAGGTGATGTGTGTGAAGTGTCTTGTTTTGCCTGAAACACAAAGATAATATTTTTCTTTCGTGGACCACTAAGGAAATTAAAACATAGTTTTGTTAGAGTGGCTAAAATCAGGATATTCATAGTACATTTTTAAATGAAACGATTAATCGATTACCAAAGTAGTTGCCGGTTATTTGGATGATCGATTAATAATCGATTCCTCGATTAATCGTTGCAGCTCCACTGTATTTATAATTATTACGTTTACTTTATTTGCATTGTACAGGTTATTTCCAGGTTGGTACAGACCAAAGCACAGCAAAATATCACTGATCTTACCACAGCTTGTTGTTCAATAAATTCACCAAACCTACCAGGAGATATCTCACCCCTTATAAAAGTATCTCCGTTTTAAATTAGTAGCCTGAGTGTGCAGCTGAAAAATAAGAAGCATGATTGTTTTTAATATAATGCCATAATATAACATATTTAATGCATGAAATTTGTGGTTTATGTTCTTTAAGTGTGCAGGAGGAGGGATTTATACGATGCCGAGAATGTCTATGGAAAGTCCGTGTTCTATTTCTCTCTTCGGTCAGCAGAACTGCCTAGTCTGACAGCTCCCCGTTCACCCTTAAAATGAATTTCCAGAGCTCGGAGCCAACAACAATCCCCAAAGGCGTTGGCTTGATGATTCGTAGAGTACTTGAATGCACCTGCCGCGCCACAAAGCCGTCATTCACAACGCATTCATGAGACAAAGTGTGAAGGACACTGCACCACTGCATTGCACTAAAGTCCCCGTCCCGTGGCCGCAGGGTCCCGTCCCGCTGCCATCTTTCAGCAAAAGAATGGCCCACAACAGTACCAGGAAACTCCGAAATAGAGTCAGGAAGTGCATTTAGTACACGCAATGAAAAACTACACAAGACATGATGCCACTTACTCAACGAGTTGCTCCATTCCTGCAACCCCAGGCTAGAGTAGCTCCCCAAGTTTGGGATGCTGGTTCTTCTCGCTCAGTGTAGAATATTGGACTGGCACCTAAGAAGAGTGCATAGAACAAATAGTTGACTTTTACAAGCATGCAGGGACTTCACCCCTGAACGGGCACTTTAAATATTCTCACATTTTCGGTGCGTTGGGAAGCCAGAAAACGGGTTTGTATGAGCCTACCAAACACTATGTGGGGAAAAAAAAAACCCACAAAAACGGTGTTCCATTTACATAACCGACCTGTATATCCACGAGACCACCGCGATACCGTTATTGTAGCTGCTGCTCGAGCATGAAAAATAATAACTATCTGGCAACATCCATCGTTGTGATCAATGATATTTAGAGAGACGGCGAGCTCAATTGGTGGCCGATGGTTGCCCACCTGCGATTGACTGGCGACCAATCCAGGGTGTACCCCGCCTCCCGCCCACACATTATGCGAAGAACTGGATCAGAGTGGCAGCATACTGTGAGATCCGGCATTGGCAGCGGCTTTGCCTTCTTTTCCTCACCATGCCCGTGACTCCACCTAACCGTGCGTACTTTTGCATTAGAAGCAGATGCGACTTGCAGACCTGTTGCTGTGGCCCCATGAGCGCAAGTGTGCGTGTGTGTGCGCCGTGCATGTGCTCACGCGCTTATGTCAAAGCGCTCGAAAAGGCCCTACGGGTGCAAACCCGACTGCTGCATGCCCCGACATACAGTACGAGGAGAGAGGAGGGCTGACAGATGCTTGGCAGGACAAATAATCAATGCAACCGAACCAGGGAATGCATGACACACACACACACACACACACACTCACTGGTCACAACACACTTGCGTGATCTTAATGGGGGAAAGGAATTCACACATTCAAGTTCAGAGCAGGTAAAAAGTGCTTTGTGTTGACTGTGTTGTTCACTGTGTTGTTTATTACAGTGAGAATGAAACGTAGTCCGTAAAAGGTGTAGTCAACTGACAAGAGCTCGCCCGGCGTCTTCGTTTACACATTTTGCCTTGCTCTCCCTGCCTCTCTGGCTGCCGCTCTCTAGCACGCCTGCGCAAAATTTCCAATTTCTGAAAAAAATATTATAATTTATGCTGTATTGAAGTTGAATTACAGGAAGTGGAATTGAAGTCAACGATTATGCAATATTACACACATAAGAGACACATTTATTTATTTCAATTGAGTTTTTTCTTAAAATATATGTAACATATCTTGCTTTACAATAGGGTTGTTCAATGTGCAGTCCGAGCGATTTATTTGCCACAATCTAAAAACATAATTTAACATAAAACTTTGAGGAAAAATTTAAATATTGAGCAGTCGTTTTGCAAAAAATAAAGTCAAAATATTGGGGGTTAAAAGTTGTCATTTTTGGTAAATTAGGTTGTGGAACAGGATATAAAATTAGAGGAATAAAGTCAAAAAATTACAGGAATAAAGTCACAACAACAAGAAAAACTGAAACAAATTGGAAAATTAAACAGCAGAAATTGAAAAACATTTCTGTAATTTTATGAGTAGAAAGTCAAAATATTAAGAGAAAAAAGTCACCATTTTGCAAGAATAAACTTGCAATTTTATGAGTAAAAGTTATTTTAGTAACAGAGTTCATTTTTATTTTTTTTAAATGTCACAATATTGAGAAACAAAACAATATAACGTTGTAATTTTTGGAATATTAGGTTGGGTAAAAATGAATATGGGAATAAAGTCAAAATATCGTGAAAGTCATAATATTACTGTTTATCAGCTGATCAAAAGTTTCAGACCATTGCTCTAAAAAAGACAATAAAACCTCCCTAAATCAGAACAAAAAAATCAGCAAAAATTTAAAAACTAGTTGTAATTTTACAAAAAAATAAAGTCAAAATATTAGGAGAAAAAAGTTGTCATTTGTGAAAAATTAGGTTGCGGAAAAGGATATAATATTAGGAGAATAAAGTCAAAATATTACAGGAATAGAGTAACAACTACAAGAAAAATTTAAACAAATTGGAAAATTAAAAAAAAAAAACAGAAATTGAAAAACATTTTTGTAGAAGTCAAAATATTAAGAGAAAAAAGTCCAAATTTTACAAGAGTAAGTAAAAACAGTTCAATTTTATTTTTTAAATGTCTCAATATTAAGAAACAAACAAAACGATGTAAAGTTGTCATTTTTGGAATGTTATATTAGGGAAAAAATTAAAAGTTAAAATATTGTGGGAATAAAGTAATAGTATTACAAATGAATAAATAATTTTTGTTTTATAGTGGGGGTTTTTTGGGGGGGGAGGGGGTTGCTGACATTTGAAAGTAGAACATGACAGGAATCAGTGTTAAAAACTTAAAACCTTCTCATCCCATTCAGAGACGAGTTATCTTCTAAATGTACTGACACTTTTAGTTGCGTGGACTTTTTAAAACATAGGATATGGCTCCCACGAAAATACATTTGAAAATATGTCTCGTTTACGCCTCTCTCAGCCCAAAAGGTTCCCGACCCCTGGACTGAACCCTCCTAACCTCGCCACGCGCGCGCTTCCATGCAACCATGCATGCGGGAAACCGCCGACATCAAATAGACAAAACAACCAGATGTTGTGTTTGTCATGAGAAGCGTGGCACCCCTCCACCAGACTGTCCCCTCCGGGCATGCGCACTTGCACAAGAGCACACGCCGCAACAGTACTGACTCATCTGCTCCCCCTGAGGCACGTGCAGCTGATGGACATGCGTTTTGGGTGTGTTGCAATGTGCACGCCGTGGCTTCAGCACCACACAAATGGACAATTGTGCGGCGCACTTCCACACGTGTGTTGAGGCATCCCTTTCCTGGCCCATGTAGACACAGGACGCGCCTCAGCTGCGCACATTGGACGCATCCTCCTGACCCCCTTCCTTAATGGCGCTCCTCTTTCCGTTTTGCCAGGAAACGCACGTGCACGTTTCACGCCGCCGCGGGAGTGAGCATTAGAGTTTCGGAACTTCCGGAGGTTGTTCGAACACTCAAATTGGCGTCCTTTGTGCGCCCCCGGACGTGCCTCCGCGCCCGGTTTCCCTGGCATTGTCATGACAACAGTGTGTACGCAAGCGCACCCAACCTGGAGCTACTTTGCAAGTTTTTCACCCGGAGAACGAAGGGGGGTTGGGGGTTTTTGTCCAACGTCCCGGCGAGCAACAAGTGCACGACAACAAAAGCGGGAGCATCCGCGTTTCTACCTTTTCGGCCAGGGAAAGCGTCTTCTCAGATGGTATCCCGTCAGCGAAGTTACACCGAGTACTTCCGGAGAGCTGTTGCAAACGTCCCCCCCGGCGGCGGTGCGGAGAGACGCCGGATCCAGAGTCCTAAAAAGTACCTCGCCACACGCGGGGTCGCCGGGTGACAATCTTCGCCCAGGCTCGCGCTCGCTCCTATGAGAGGATGCTTTGCCCCGCCCGCTCTAAACAGTCCCGGGGATGAATCACGCCAACCCCAAGCGGTGCGTGGTAGTGATGGGAAGTTCGGATCATGTTGCCGACTCGGATCTTTGAGTCCCTTTCAGTAAAAATAACGAATCTTTTTTTGAGTCATTTCGTTCATCTTAGCAAAGTATGATTAAAATGCAACATGTTTCTTCCCTGCCACATCTACTGCTTGCACAAACGCTAATCACACTACAAACAAGACAAAATGATAATGCTACAAGAAACTGAAAAGATCAATTCATTGTTTACCCGGGTATTTTGTCTATGAATCACTCACCTCACCTCTCTGTCCTCTTTCGAGTCGTTCGTTCATCACGTGACAGCGCCATGTGAGCTTTACCAATGCTTCATGAGCCGTACAGATAATTGATTAGTTCGGGTTTGAGTCATTCGTTCATCACGTGACATCCCTATAAGACTAACCTAGGCTTATGGAATCACTCCCCGAGACGGTTCGTTCTTCCCGAGTCATATTTAAGATTCGCTCAAAAAGAACAAATCGTTCATGAACGACCCGTCACTAGTGCATGGTTTGTGTCTGCTGCTGGATGGCAGAAAGTTTTGTGGTGGTGGGGGGGTCATCAACTTTTTGCACACTTTACTGCTTTTTATCTCCGACAACGTTAATTAGGATGACGGACTGGGCCGATGACAATCATCGTAATGAGCCGTTTGAGGGATGACTGTGCCAACTTGTGGCCAAGACGGCTAATCCTGGTTCAAACAGCACGGCTGACACCAGCATTAGGGGCTGATCCAGCCACACCCGCACGCCGTTTCCCAGGCCCGATCACCTTCACCAGAATCCCTCAAACGCGGGCAAGCTATGAGAAAGCTAAGCTATAGCGCCTGTTACGTCCACACGCAGCATAAACATAACAAATCAAACCACGTGGTTACATTTCAAAATAGGTCAACTTTTTATCAAACTCATTAAAAAAAAAATTCAGTTTTACAATTACCATTGGTAGTAGCAGTGCAAGAATTAGTTGACTATCAAAATCTTTACATTGAAATCATGAATTTATTATTATCTTGCTCTATTTCGCCCTCGTGGCGATGTTGTGGATTTTGGACGCTAGATGGCAGTAAAGGGCCAGTAGTTCCCGCTTGTGGAGGAACGACAAAAGCGGCAGGGTCATTTATGTGTTTTTATATTTGACGCGGGGAAAATAAGTTATATTAAAATAAACCAGCAATCACGCATTCACGTCTCAATCTACATGTTAGCAAGGACGATAACCGGATATCCTTGACGTGAACGCTTGCGTTGAAAATGGGAATTGTAGTTTTCTTACCTCGTATTCTACAATCCACTTTACGTAAACGTAGGTGCACTCCCAATCAGCAGATACGCCACGCTACGCGGTATTCTCACGAATGCGCTCCGGGATTCCGCTTCCTACGGAGGCTGTCGGTGAGGGCAAAGCGACGCTAGATAGTTTTCGGACCCGACGCGCAGCGAAAGTAACCTTTAAGCGTTTGGCACCGATGTCTGCGACATGTTTGGCGAGCGGGGAACTGCGAGCTAACGCAGGGAAAGTCACTTTTGGCCGCAGCGCGACGCGGGAACAACCGAAGCTCCCCATGGATGCGAAAAGTTAGCACGGCGACGACGAAGACCGGACTCGTCTGCCGTTTCCGTCCCGCTCGAGGTGAGGATGCCTTCCATTCGCGAGCTCTCCGTGGAGCGAATCCCCTGTTTGCGCCGTGAACGGCTGCTGTCGTGTGCGGCGTCTTTGTTGACGGGGTGCCCGGCGCCTCGGCTGGCTAAACTGTCAAGCTAATGTTGCGTTCACGGGCACCCTTCCCGGAGGCTGCCCGCAAATAGACGGATTATGTGCGGCTGCTTTCGTGGGGTTCCTCCGCTGATTCTCGGGGCAATTGGTTCATTTTCCTTACCGCTGGTCCTCCTTAGGGGCACCGGGGAGTTGGAGCTTATCAAAGCACATCTTCTCAGGTAGTGGGAGGGGAGGGGAGGGGAGGGTCCCCCCCGGGGGAAGGGAGGGGGGGGAGTGCGCGAGAAGCTGGGAGTACTTGCAGTGTTAGTGTAAACCTGCCAGTTTGTCCAACTTTATTACACTCAAAACGACACTCTTTCCATTGTGTTGCATTTCCCTGGATTCAGGATAAAGTACAACAACAAAAAAAAGATATCATCGCTTGTCAACATTTCTGGTCCCTGGGGGGGGGGTCGTGACAGAAAATAACTGAGGACCACCAGACTAGAGGCCGGGTTTTTAAGCTTGTAATTGCAGCAAGTTTACGTTGCATTGGGTTTTTTTTTCTATATTTTGGATTCTTTCTGTGTTGTGAGCATTTGGACATTGCTGCGCGTTTGCTCCATTCCATTTTCTTCCGCTCATCCGGGTCGCGGGGGGCAGCAGTTTCAGTAGGGAGGTCCAGACTTCCCGGTCCCCGGCGACCTCTTCCAGCTCCACCGGGAGGACACCAAGGCGTTCCCAGGCCAGCTGTGAGACATAGTCCCTCCAGCGTGTCCTAGTTCTTCCCTTCTCCCGACTAGGCATGCCCGAAACACCTCACCAAGGGGGTGCCTGGTAGGCATCCGGACTAGATGCCCGAGCCACCTCAGCTGGCTCCTCTCAAAGTGAAGGGGCAGCGGCTCCTACCGGATGGCCGAGCTCCTCCCCCTATCTCTAAGGGTCCAGCCACCCTACGGAGGAAACTCATTTCCGCCGCTTGTATCCACGATCTGGTTCTTTCGGTCATGACCCATAACTCATGACCATAGGTGAGGGTGGGAACGTAGATCGGTCGGTAAACAGAGAGCTTTGCCTTCCAGCTCAGCTCTCTCTTCACCACGACGGTCCGGTACAGCTTGCACCGTCACAAAGAACTATCACACCTACGGGCAAATTAAAGTCTCCATTTAGCCCAGTGGTTCTCAAATAGGGAGAAGCAGGAAGTAACTTTCAATGTTAGTGTAAACCTGCCAATATGTCCAAATTTATTACACTCGACATGCCATTCTTTCCATTTGTGTGTAGTTTCCTGGTCTCAGTTTGTACGGTACAGATAAATTACTACATATTATCACTTGTCAATAGGATTTCAAATGGGGGGGCAACAATTCCGGCCCCTGGGGGGGGGGTGACAGAAAATAATTGAGAACCACTGATTTATCCCAAAAGGCATGTAGTGTATTTGGGGTGGGAGGAAGCTCAGGGAGAACATTCCCTGGACAAGAGAATGAAATCCAGTCTTTTTTTCTACCGAGTGTTGCCCAGCTGCTCTATCCGGAGAGGCAGGTGCTTCTCCCGCAGGTGCGCCCCGAACAAACGAGTCCCAGTTAAGAGCTGCCATCGGCTCTCGCTCACCTCGACGTTAGCGTTGTGTTACGCAACGATGAGTGAATGCAGGAGAAGGCAGAGGACCGCCGCCTGGCTGTGCAAACGCGCTTTTGCACTCGGTGCTAAACAGGGAAGTGGACTGAAAGAAAACCCAAATACTGTAAATGAAGCCGAGGCGTTACATCATTACAAGAAAAGAGTCATTCGATGAGTCGATGTCACCCAACGGCGGCGCTCCTTCTCTCTGCTGCCGACATCTACGACATGCTAATGCAGCGGGGCCCAAACTTTTTTTTGCAGCGCCCCCTTTTGGAGATAAAATGTTTTTCAGCGCCCCCCACCGAAAAAATGTGGAAATAATGGAAAGTGTTCGTGGTAGCCCTGTGCCCCCAGTTTGAAAACCACTGTGTTAATGGGTCAATAAGTTTATGCATATATGCCCACCTCACTACATTAACTTTTTTGTTTTAAAATTATGGCTTTTTTCTTTCTTTCCCCCCCCTTAATAGTATGCCTCTTTTTTTGTAATGTTACATTATTTTCTTCTTTTATTATTACATATTTTATTGTTTTTTTTAATTAATTCCTATAATGTTATGTCTTTATTCCTGTAATTTTGCAAAAGTATTTGCGTTATGGCACATTTTTTTTCTTGTAATATTACATCTTGATTTTTGTGGGTGTCAACATTTTCTTTTGTTAAATTCCAACTTAATTCCCTTTTTTACATGTCTTTATTTCGGTAACATTACGGCTTCCCTCTGGTAACGTTAACCGGTCCTGTCAATAACATTACAACCTTATTTTTTATCGTATTTGATTAGATTGTCTTCTAAAATTGCAAAAATTGTGTGATTTTATTCTCGTAGTCTGGCAACCTTGTTCTTGTAAAAATTCCGTTTTTTTATTATTCAGATTATTCAATTGTTTTTCACATGTTGTAATATTGCACCTTCACTTCCATAATTGTATGACCATCCTTTCATAATATCATAATTTTATTCTTACGGCGTTATGCTTTTTTCTTGAACTATATTCTCATATAGAGCCAAGTTATTCTTGCTCTTGTGCGCGTCTTGCACATAGTATAACAAGCCTATCAGTATTTGGGTCCACATGCCGTAGCCATAGAAGCAGGTTTACCCGCTAAACCAGTTTGTGTGTGAACAACACGTTTGAAAAGGAAGTCACAGTCGTACTCGGCTGACAAACACACCCTTTTTCGGCACAAGCTGAGCGGACTTCCAGTCAAACGATTCATACTTAAGTGGCTTTCTGTGCATTGAGGATGCTTCCACAAAGCCGTGAGTCGCTTTCCGTTCTTTCTTGTGGGTGAGGAATGATTTTGGAGAGGGAATGGGAGATTGGGAATGAGGTCAACAAAGGGATATGGAGTGGAAGGCGAGGAGAGGAGGCGAGGGGCAAGTTTGAAGGCTTATCTCATTAATGTGAGGGGACAGCTGAGTGGTGATGAGCAGTGCAGTCAGCACCGTCTTGGAGTTAACCCTCCACGAGAATCTTCTGTCCTGCAGCAAAGTCAGCACACTTGACTTGAAGATGTGTGAGTAATGTACGAGTTTGGGGTTTTTTGGGGCAAATGGCTGCGTCTGACGTTGTCCCAAAGCCGTCTGATGTGCTTCACATTCATGTCACCGAGTGAAACACCACAGCCGTACTGAGGTTTATTTCAATCTCCTGAACGCAACCTTCCAGCTTGCCTGCTGCTGGCGCCGGTGGCGGCAGTGCGCATGCGCCGCGCTGACTCTCCAGTAATCCCCCCTTTGGAGCGAGATCGCATCCGCGCTCACTTGCTCTTCCCGCGGGTAGACTTAGATCGCGTCGCGTGCTAAATCCAAGGACACGACGCGCCGGCTCAGCGGGGACGACCGAGCGGGGGCGGCGCGGGATGGAGCGCGAGGAGGAAGCGGCGTTCACGGACCGACCGGAGCGACGCGTGTCTCCCACAAAAGGCTGCGCCGTCCACCACCCGTGAAAGCCCCGGATTGGAGGAGATTGTGTGAGGTTTGACTTCCTGGATACTGGCTTTTTGTTTTCGTCAGGCTTTCTCCGGCTTGCGTGTTGCGTTCACGTACCACATGCCGTACCACCAAGACTGTGACTTCTTTGAAACTAACAGGCTAATTAGGAGTGGGGTAGCCGCCAGGCAGCATGATGCATTCGCGGTGACGGATCTGAGTACCAATCCGACATCTGCCAGCTTTTTTTGCACTAGTGCTGGTTGCCTTCACTGCCCTTGAGCCACGGAAAATCGTGTTTTGTGCAACCGAATGGCAAGCAGGCACATCCTGTGGCAAGTTGACCAAGTGGACCGGCCAGTTTGGGTTTGAGAAACTCACGGGTAACATTTAGTTTGTGATGGTTTTTGCAGTTGCGTTGGGCAATACTGTTACCCTTTCACAGGCATCACATGTCCTCTGTGTTCTCATGGCTCGGAGGTCCACCTTAAATCCCCGAGCGTGGGAAAACCTCGTTCCCATTAGCCGATGGATGCTGTGCAGCTGGGACATTTGAGTGCCTCCACTTCAGTCCAGCTGTGAGCCAGACCGCATGTCTGAAAAATGAGATTTTGGGGAATTAGCGTCATGCTTGTAGTTTTGCCCTCCCCAGGAAGAGCAGCACATTGACTTTCTCTTGCTGGACGCAAGTCAAGCTCCACGCTGCTTATTGATTGTTTGCAACTGGCTGTGTGGACTATGAGGCGATTCTTCATGGCCTCGGTGAACCTCGCGTTTTTTCCCAGGAGGCTTTGACAGTGAAAACGCATCTGTTCTCCGAACGGAGCGCATGAGCCTGCGCAGACTGGAAAAACGTGTCCCCGGGTATGCGAGAGGAATTAATAGCAGTCCTGTAGAAGAAAGCCTGAAGACAGCAAGACAATAATGAAAACGCATTTTACTTCTTGACTGGAATAGGAACTCACGTGAACCGTGGCAAGCCAAACGGGAAGTTAACGCCACAGTTAATTGAAGTTGGTTCCAACAATCCCATCTTCCCGCTGTCACTGGCGGTGATGGGGAGCTCAGCCTCATCGCTCACGGCGGAGACTGAGTCAGACCATGGTTTCCGCAGCAACCCCTACCCGTCCTCGCCCCCGGTGGGCTGGCTCAGGACCAGTCACAGCAGCCCGGTGTGGGGCACTAGCTTTATCACACGGCAGCAGCAGCAGCCTCCACCGCCTCACCGAGAGCGCAGGTAAGAAACTTCGAGGTTGAGAAAAAGCAAGCGGGTGTCAGCGCACGAGTCGGTCGGGTGTGCCCGCCACGTCACCGGGTTGGCTTACGCAGGTTGGAGAACTGCCACGTGGCCCGCTTTCCCAAATTTCCCAGCAGTTAGTCGCAGAGTCCGAGTTCTGGCGGCACTCCTGCTGTCCCAGATCATGGTGCAACCACCACAAAGACACAGTTGTCTCGCTCCTCACCTGCGTTGCCAGTTCTTAAGAAAATAATGGCTCCGTGTTGATTCAATTTAAGCGGATGGTAAATCCACAGCCGCCCTCTCTTCACCACAGTGAGCATCACTCCCTGAATGTATTAATGATTGCTGTTTGTGGTTGACAGTCACCTATTCTTATTGTTCGGTTGTGGCTGTACTCCAGCTAAAACTGAATCCCAGACGTCACTTCCTGGTTACACGTGCGCAGGACATTTATTGAAACACACACAAGCACGGGTCTTATTTTATGTCTTAAATGGCGTATTTTTCTGTGATTATATCTACTATAATGAATAGAAAGGTGACTACAGGGTTGTTATTTCATGTCCAGAGGGCTCTAATAATGGAAAATGTATTGTAGTCATAGGCAGGTTTGCTATGCTGTAACTACGAAAATATTCCATTAATGTAGGCGTGGGCCGGTATCAGGTTCTGACAGTGTGTTCATCTTGGGCAAAAAAAAATCACAGATTGACAGTTTCATGGTATCATATTTACAGCTCTAAAGTGTTATTTTGGATTATCTTCATTGAAAAGAGAAAAAAAAGCAGGCCATTTTAATATTATATGATATAACACAATGAAAGTGGAACATACTGTGTGTATTTAAAGTAAATAACTGAATTCTTTCTAAGTAAATCAATAAATGAAAAGCCATTCTGAATGCAGTCTACTGTGACTCATCCTGCAACTGTCACAACACAATAAATATGTTCTCACTTGAAGCAAAATGCAAATAAATGCAATCAAGTGACCCAAGTAGGTCGCGCCGAGGCAGCTAACAGCGTCTGTGCTGTCTGCCTGGCGAATGGCAACGCAGCACACGCCCGTGGTTTCAACACACTGAGGCCCAGTTTCGACTGCGACGCGTAACACAGGACATGACAAAGTATTTCCATGTAGTATTTCCGTCTGGTAACGCTGACTTTTTCATACCGTGTACTTTGAAAGTGGTAACATGCCGAATTGAATCCTACTTAAATGCGGTTGGGTCAGGAACCAATTACCTTTGACGAGGGATTACTGTATTTGTATGCGAGCTGTACATTGACTACTTGAACAAGTATCCATGTAGCATTTCTGTAGTATTGTTCCTTAAGAAATGTGTTTCTATATGGCCTGCAATTGGTTGGCAACCAGTCCAGGCTGTACCGCTCCTCTTGGCCAAAACGACAGCTGGGATAGGCCTCAGCGTAACCGCGGCGCTAAAAGAAAATGGATGGATGTTTCTTTCGAAGATATACTGTCATAAAAATGTCTGCTGAAATGTGAGGGGTGCGCATTTTTTTAAGCTACTGTGGGCTCCAGCAAACCCCGTGACGCTGATAAGGATAAGCGGCACAGAGAATGGATGGATGGACATATGTCCATTTATTTGTTGCACTGTATGCATTTACATCACTGCGATTACATGGAGGCCAGCATGGATTCACCTCGTCATTGCAGCGCTTGGATGGCATCATGGAAGAAAATGTGGAGTTTAAGGCGAGGGTTTGTCACATTTTTTGTTCCATTCATCCAGAAGAACATGAGAGGCCCTCATGTTGCTGTGCACCAAAAAAAAAAGCCACATGTTTTAATTTATCCCAAAAGGCAAATTACTTGGACATCTCGCTAAGAATTTACTGACCTCAAAAGCAGTCAACTCTGCTGTTTTTTGAACCCTTATCAAATCACAGCCGACGTTTTCGTGTTATTTTTTTCAATAATAGTTTTCAAATCTGGCTAAGATGGATTTGTAAACCTCAATCCCATCCCCCTTGGCGTGTGCTAGTCCACAGCTGCATATTATGGACTGTTTTGGCAATGGTGTCGATGGTCTTTCCCCTGAGAGATGACTGATTTGACTGTTTTGGACCCATGAGTGAAAACAAGCTCAAAGGTGGCCAATCTAGAATGTGAGCTCTTTATTAAGCCCCTGGGTTCTGCTTTTAATTCATTTTGGGGAGTTAATGAAAAATTCCATGGAGTGAAAGCAATCTTGAAGAACACACAAAATACTCGCAAGGATGGCTGAACATGTACATTTACTGTCAAAATGCTTACAGTGGAACCTCTCCATTCCATTCCAGAAAGTTGCTTAACATCTGATTTGTTGGCATTTCAACATAAAACCTTTTATTAAATGTAAATGCTAACCGTTTTCATTCATAAAGTGTAAAAATAAGTTAACCCCTGTAATATGACATATAATCCAAATCGGAATGCTCCGATGAGGGTTTTTTGTGGCCGATTCTGATATCGATCACCCAGGACTGAAATTGGCCGATACCAATCACATGGATTAATTATACAATTTTCAATTTATTTATGATGAATGCTGTTGCCCACGGGTGCATAAAGAGGAAGAGTCAGGACAATTCAAGGTCCTTGTTTGCCAGGCGACTCAAAGAGTAAGTAATTACTAATAGAGTTAGTAACTAATTAATAAGGGGTGGGGAACGTGATTTTTTTGGGACCCGGAATTCCTGGCTGCACCCCTGCACCCAACAGCTATATGATATGAAAAAAGGAACCATAAAATCACATTAATTTAGACAAAAACATATTTTATTTACTTTTTGAAGACAACATGTATCACTTCCAGAGGATGAGATGCCTTCTTTAAGGAGACTTTGGCGAACCGGTTGTCTTCCACCACTGGGAAAGGCTGCTCTCATCCGGTGAATTGAATCATTTTTGGGGGTTTTAGCTTAGCCGTCTGACTGTCACACTCATACGGGTGAGTGTTAGCTGCCGTTTGACTGACGCCCAAACTCCGTCAAGCGTTGTTCTTTGAATGCTTTTTAACGTGCCACCCCCACGATAGTTCTTATAGCTCGTGTTAGCAGTTGGGTTCCACATGGCAGACATGATGGTTTTTGTTTGGAATGAAAGTGGGAGGACAACGCTGCCCGAGACGTTAGTTAGGGCAAGACTCTTCTCTGCACGAGAGGGTTGCTGCAGGCTGCAACAGTGCTATCCAGGGGAGATCGGCGTTGAAAGGCATCTATTGGCATATTCTGATTGCGCAATGCTGTTTGGTGGCAGATGGATTGGTGCATCCCTAAATAAAACAGTCTATCGTTAACTTTACGGCCTTCATAAGTGGCGTCGCAGAACTGTCTCATGTCTCATTTTTATGTTCCCCACAGTTCTTATGCTCTGCACTGCCCGACTGCTTTAAACAGCACGTTTTGTTGGATAGACCCGCCTGCCACTTTAAAAGTTTTAGTGAAATGGGCCAAGTAGCGTGTATGATGTCTGATGAGCGTGAGCTGTAATCCAGCACGTCTTACAGGATCTTATCTGATCTTCTGAAACCGTGGTGGTTTTTCTTTTAGCCTTTAGCTTTCCGGGTCGTGTCAAAGAGAGCGAGAACACACAGTTGCCATTGACTCACCTGAAGCATGTTGGAAGTTGGTGCAGAGGCATCACTGGCCCCTTCTTGTTTTTTAATGGTATTCCGAGAACCCGATCACATTTCCCCACAATGGATTCCATTATTTATTCAGCGCGAGTAGTCCATTCGGGCATTTTGTCGTTCACGGTACCTGCTGCTCGCCGGTAAGCTGCTGTACATTACGTGGCTTCTGTTGTTTGGGCTGCTTATCACCCTCATGTCTTCATGCACAAAAACTCTATTTTACACTCACATATATATGTATATATATATTATATATATATAATATGTATATATATTATATATATATATATAATGCATTGATAAGATGTGATACGTAGTGTAATACAGTATGTGTGTGTGCCTTGGAGTGAGTTGTGGCACTAGAGCTGCTCCTGACTGAACATGCGTCCTCTGCTTGTTAGTAGACTGAAGTGCATCATGGGTCTCTTTTTCAATATGTTTTTTAGCCACAAGAATTTGTACAGTGGTATTCCACACTGGTCAGTAGGTGTCATGAACATTACATTGATAATAAAGTACACTGGCAACGCTAACGTTGTGTCTTATTTTTGCCTAAAATGTCTTCTTTTCTATTATTCTGTCTACCAAATATGAGTGTAAACGTCACTCCAGGCGTGTTATGTCGTGTCTGGATGACTTTAATACTGCTAAAAAAAACACTTAGAAGGTCATAAACAGTTTCTTTATACAAGGAAGGATTCCTACTTTGCAGAAATTCACTTATCACGGTCAGGTCTGGAAGCAATTAACCGCAATAAACGAGGGGTTACTGTAAATGATAAATAATACTTTAATTGAATGGTAGTGAAGAATGAATACTGTTTTATTTCAAAATGCACATTATCACCATTCCACACGCAGCACAGTGGATTATTTCCTTAGTCACTACTTGTATTGTACGTAACAGATGGACCACATGTTCTGGCAATGAAGATTGTGCAATTTTATTTTGCAGCCACACCCTCTCTGTCACACACACACTGTGTGTGCGCGTGTGTGTGTGTGTCCAACAGACTTCTATTGGTGTAGATTTTTATTCTCAATCCTATTTCCCCCTACTACAGTGTTACTCACCTTTATTTGTCTTTGATAGTTTCACTTTCCGTTGTCCTCCATTTCAGGTCTGTTGAATGTTTGCAAGTGTTGGTGAGGAATGCAATGAGTGTTGCCGGTTAGGATCACTCAGGAAAGCACAATTTTTTTCCCATGCACGTCTGCTTTTAATAAATACAATCATGCTTTCTGTAGAAAATATTTCATTCCAGCCTAACAATGTAAGGCTGTTTACTGATGTTTAACTGCTCCTTTTTATCCACACCACCCTTCTCCTCGGTAGTTTAGTCAAGGGTTTAGTTTACACAATTACACAGTTCGACATGTATGAAAAGAAGCAGCGCTTATCTACATGTACGTAGAAGCAGGAGGATTCAATGCTCGGTGCTTGCTAATGGCCTTGGGAGCCCCAAAAGTCCCTCTGTTCTCTTCCCATAGTCGATCCCTGTGTCGCTTCTGTCTCAGCTTGATGGATGATTGCATTTATTGCCCTTCTACTACATAGGCTTTCCTCTCCATTTTAATTGTATTAAAACTGTCCAACACTGAGCTGGACCTGCATGGCTCCTAGCCCTGTTTATGTGTGAGTTATTTCAGTGTGTGCTCTCCTTGTTGGTAGCTAGCTGCTGAGTATGGGGTCAGCCCCTAAAACACCAGAACATTGTTGGCATGCAGCCGATGCAGCAATGTTTGCGAGACAAGATTATGTTGTTATGGAAATGTGTTGCATTTTGCTATGGAAATCCTCAGCCTCCTCATGAAAGTCTATTCCAGGGTGCTGGAGAGAGGGGTACAATCGTTAGTTGAACCTCAGTTACAGGAGTTGCAATGTGGTTTTGGTCCCGGTCGCGGAACACTGGACCAGCTCTACACCCTTGCAAGGGTACTGGAGGGTATGTGGGAGTTTGCCCAACCGGTCTACATGTGCTTTGTAGACTTGGAAAAGGCATTCCACCGTGTCCCTCCTGTTGTCCTGTTGGGGTGCTCCGAGAGTACGGTATTGCCCGAGCCACCCTGCCGAGAGAACTCATTTCGGCCGCAAGAGCTTTGTTAAAAACTAAATGCAAATAAATAAATTGTTATGGTGTTTAGAAACTTTTGAGAGCCATTTGTGGTCATCAGAAGAGCCATAGGTTCGCTACCCCTGATCTAGGGTTTAAAATAAATCAAGAAATGACGATGTTGTATTGTGTTCTTTGTGGTATGATTTGAAATACTGTACACTACTTTTTGAAATGTACCAGACAAGTGAGGTGAATGTGCTCGTAGCATCGGTTCTGTATCGCCGATACCAGCCTAAATATTACCCAGTATCAGATCAGAAATGAAATCAGCGGTATCGCACATCACTGGAGCACACACTGCACGACAATGCCAGTGATGTCGTGCTTGTGTGCATGCAGGTCACTTTGCAGACGCTTTGCGTTCACGTTAACAAGTCGCTTTTGTTTGGTCATGTGAATGACCACATACAAAATTGTCTATAAACAAAAACATCCAAATGGGGCATCGTACCCTGCAGTGTGAATGTTCCCACCTTACTAAAGGCTTTGCTGCGTCAGCATGGCTCCTGCTGAGGAGGCCAAAACTATGGTGCTCGCGTCGGTCACTGAAGACATCAGGAAGTGATGGCTGCATTGTCTTTCCCCCCGACTCTGGAGCTTTTCATCAGCTTTCTGCCATCATGCTCCAAAACTCCGACAGTTTCCTGCATGTAAATATTCAAATATCCCAAGCTGTCTCAACTGCTGGCATATTCGCTCTGCAGAAATGAGCAGCGTTCATGAAATATTCACCGAGGGCATCTCAGGAGGTCAGGTGCTTCTGCTCATCTATCTTTTTTTGCCCTTTTCAGCGTAGTATTTAGATTCTAGCGTTGTCCGTGTCAGTTAGTGCTAGTTGCTCATATCATGTGAATGATTCTTGTGTTATGAGGCTTTAGTCATAAGGTTTTTAGGGTCATATAAGTCAAACTTTCATATTAAAAAAGCAGCAACAGAAACTTAACTGTTTCAAAAAGGACATCACTTACAACTCAGGGGCGATAAATTACCCTGAAGCACTAAGTGCACAATGCAGTCCTTGTTTCCTCAGCGTTACACTTATGGTGGTGTGGAAAAGTGTTGTTTTTAAACGTAACTTTTTATTATTAAATGGATAAAAAAAATCCAAACCTACATTGACCTGTGTGGAAAAAGTGATTGCCCCTCAAACTTAACTGGTTGGGTCACCCTTAGCAGCAACAACTGCAATCAAGCGTTTCCGATAGCTTGCAATGAGTCTCTTGCAGCGGTTTGGAGGATTTCTGGCCGACTCATCTTTGCAGAATTGTTGTCATTTTGCCACCCTGTTGGGTTTTCCAGCATGAAGCACCTTTTTAAAGTCATGACTGTTGTAATGGGACACACACCTTCCAAAAAGTTCAACTTGTGTCTTGTCAGACCACAGAGTATTTTCCCAAAGCTCTTCGGTATCTTGGGGAGTAATGCTTTCCGGAAGAATTGAAATCTTTGGTTATTTCACACAAGGCCATGTAGGTTTGAATTGTTTTCTCCCCTAATAATAAAAAGTTGCATTTAAAAACTGCATTTAATGTTCAGTTGTCAATGACTAATATTTACATTTATGTGATGATTTTAAAAATGTAAGCGTAACAAACATGCAGAAAAATAAGAAATCAATTGCGTTGTTAATGCAAGATATTTTTTATGACCTCTTTATTTTTGTCTACTCAATTAGACAGCATGTGGTCTGCTGCTGGTTAAGACAAGCTGGGAGCCAAAATAAACACGCCTCTCGTCCTTATTCCACTCAGAACTTCCGTCCATCCATTTTCTGTGCCGCTTATCTTCATTAGTGTCGCGGGTATGCTGGAGCCTATCCCAGCTGACTTTGGGCGAGAGGCGGGGTACACCCTGGACTGGACGCCTGTCAATCACAGCCACTCGGAACTTGGAATTGTAAAACACTGGTTTGCATTAACAAGTGGTAAAACACACACAGTGTAAACACGCATACAGCCTGGGTCGCCAAGTTGATTTGTCCGTCTGGGAAATACTTCCCCACACAAACGTTATTTCGAGTAACTGGTTTGAGAGCTGATTTTCTCAAACCTTGAACCCTGTGGTTTATAAAGCGGTGTGGCTTATGTAATGCGTCATGTAATCTCCTGACATCTGTTATACTTTGGAACTACTACTAATTGTTTGAATAGGTATTTTGGAACAAGCTATTACTTAGAGAGTCCATCACAATGGCAATAAAAGTTCAGGAAAGAACCAAAATCTGCATTGAAGCCACCTTTTTCTCCGCTTGCTAACCCCGTGGTGCTCGCTAAGTGGAGCCGGGTATGCATGCATGCGCTCCAGTTTACAGTGAGCAACAGCAAGCACATTTTATACTAAAATCAAATTTCAACGTTGATGGATTTGAAACTACGGTATTCAATAAACACCGGTAATATCCCACCAAGGTGGTAAAGCTTGTTAATATGAAATGAAAACAGAAAGGGAAAGTAACACACAGCAAGAAAGAAATGTATTGGGATTTGTGCAGTGATGGCGTTGTTGATTATTTTTATGTGCGTACCGGAGTTCAGTCAAGTCAATTTCACGTAGGCCATAAAAGTTTGTGTTTTATGCACAAAATCTTACTCAGTTCTTGCCAGAAAGTGCTTTGACCACATCACGACTTGTCAAAGTAGAAACTGTCTGATCTAGAAACTCGCCTCCCACTTACAGCTACTCATGGCTCGGCTGTGTAATTGTGATGTAGGAGCCCTGCCAGGGTTGAGTAATAAGTCCCGTTACTCACGCGAGAACACCCGACTGGTTGAAAATAACATTTTCCAGTTCATTTTCAAGTCCAAGTTAACCTTGACTTATCAACCAAATATGAATCACTCCCAGAATGTGTCCCAGAAATCATATCCAAGTGGAAAACTTGCTTTGTTTAGCAATATACGTTTGCCGAGTTTTAGACGGATTTCTCATTTGGGTTCTGTCTGTACAGCAACACTGCTGGGGGAAAAAAAAATCACATTCGCACTGTCCAAACGGGAACAGATCACTGGGTGAAAACGATGTAACGAATAAGGTACACCGACCTGTGGCGCTGTAACGGACAGACAGAACCAAGTCACACTAAACCTATAGAAGAAGAAGAAAAATACCGTTCAGGGTACCCAGAATGCCAATTTCGTGTGAACGAAAGGCTGAAATGATGACAAAAGTTGCCATTTCGACTAAGGATGCTCCGATCGATCGGCCACCGATCAATATCGGCAAATTTCTGTGAAAAAGTCTCTAGGCAAATGCTGCTAATGATAAAGCCTGTAGGGAGTATCCCTCACCCACTTTTCTTCACACTACGCGATGCCAATCCGTGTCAATCCGAAAACAAACATGTCTGCCGTGTGGAACTTACTAAAATAGGAAGAACAAACCCTGGACGGAGTATGGTGAGTATTAGAGGCTCGCCATGTCATCATCAGTCAAATGGCAGCTAATGTAGCAGCTGTCCGCCGTCTAAAGCAGAAATAAAGTGCTGAAATAATTGAATTCACAGGACCATATATCTCAGCGGTGGAAGACACCGGGGGTTGCCAGCTGGTCTCTCACTTGGAGCCCTGCTGCACGATACCTGAAAGTCCTGCTTTCCTCCTTTAGTCCTTAAAAATGTACTCACACTGTACATCCAAAGTCTCCTTAAAGAAGGGGTGTCATCCTCTGAAAGTTTCACCAGTGATATATGTTCTGTTGAAAAAGTAAGGCAAATGTGTGTTGGGGTTCCCTTCATTTCATATAGTCTATAGCAGGAGTGCTACCAGGAATTCCAATTAGTACAACCACACTGAATGGCATACAATACAAATTCTTCAACACCGGATAAATCAACTGTGATCAATGATGGTAGTGGTTATTCTGACCGAAGAAAACGCATCTTAAACTGTGATACTGGGTGGAAATCGATTTCATTAACTGTTCTTTTAATGAACTCATTACGGAGATGGCAGCCGTTATGTTTGAACTGTGTTGTTTTGAAGCCAAAAGATTAAACCGGTCAACAAGACGGTCATAGAGAGACACTCGCAGCTGGTCAGGTTGTATGATGTCCCTACAGTGCTGACTCGTGTTTACTGTACACTTGGGTTCCAACTGAAGACGATACAATGTCAAAAGTCCATGAAAGATTACAGTATCTCATGAACGGGATTACACAAGGCAGATCTGAGCTATAATTCTATTATATTTTCTTACGGGACAATAATGTAGAAATTAAACTTGGCTGTAGTTTGGATAATCTGTGTACATCTTAAGTGTGAGCACAAATGTTATATATCACTGCCCCTAATCCTCTTGCACATGGAATGCACAAGTGTTGTACAGGTAATGGCATTTCTTGTGGAGCTGGTTACGGTACAATTTAGCAAGAACACTAATAAAACAATAAAATAAAAAAAACAGCAAAAAGTGTGAAAATGACGCAGCTGTAAATGACAAGAATAAAAAGAAAATACTAGGAGAAGAAATATCCCAAATAGAATTATCAGAGACAAAAAATGTCATTTGTTTTAACATTCGTAGTATTATCAGAAAGAAAAAATAATAATAAAATTGCAATTTTAGGAAATTTTGGTTGGCCAACTCTTCATATTTAAAATGATGAAGTCAAAACATAAAAACGTAATATTAAGAGAGAAACGTACAAAAAATGGAAATATTTGTATAAATAAATTAAAATTGCAAACAAAAGGAGTAATGTAAGGAAAAAAAGCTTCATTTATACTAATAATACACACGGATAACACAAAAATCAGATTTGGGCTGTTTTTAAATATAAAAAAGCGTTGCGGCATATTTACATGGGTTGGTTTAAAATAAATGTAAATGTTGATTTTTTTTTTAAATACGTGGTCCTGGAATAAGCTTGGACACCCTTGCTCTATTGGGTTCAGGTCGAGAGACATACTTGGCCACGCCATCACCTTCCGCTTCCTCAGCAAGACACTTGATCATTTTTGCTGTGTGTTTGGTAAGGCTGATGGTTATGGTAATGGCTTCATTTCATTTGAACACGCCTACAAGCTACATCGGAATACTTCACATTCACAGTTCCACATGTCTGAAAAGGAGTTGGAAAAAGCGTATTGGCTTTTTCAAACGCTTATTTAATTCAACCGCCACTTGGTTGCACATCTATTACATTGCATTTGTTCACTTCCTGTATTCCAAATGTACTCTTTGCCCATTTTAAATACACAGGAAAATGATAAGGCGGTATGCCAATGTGGTATAACAGGAGTCACTGTGAATAAAATGTGTAACAGTCATAATAATGAATAATAAATACATAATAACTGATAAAATAAGGTTAATAGTTGACAGAAACATGGTTGGATGATTGGTAGGTGTGGACAATGTACTGGCAAAGAAAGGCTGCACTCTTGCATTGTAGTCTGGACTGGCGTCAATAAGAATAGGTCATACATCTTTACATCAGGGGTCATCAACCCCTCGACCGGTCGATCTTGTGGACTTTGTCGGTCGATCGCGAGAATATTAGGGAAAAATTATTACAGTGGCCTCCCATCCTGGAGAGTGACCAACAGGAACATTGTGACTACTGAAATACGCCATACGCCTCGCCACCCTGCAGGCATGCAACCCGCAAGCTTTAGCCAGCAGCACACTGCCCAAAACCCAGCTGGAGGTACCAGTGCACGCACACTGGCTCGCGTCTACCCACAACGACTAGCGTTTAGCGACAAGGCCGCCGAGGTTAAGAAAAAGGGAGAGAGGGAGTGACAGAGCGCAGCAGCGTGCCTACCCACACAACAGGAGTTATTGCACGTTAACATGACTCAAAATCAGCACAGCTACCCCAACACTAAGGCACAAATAGGAATCCATAGATGTGCACCTCCCAAAAAGTGTTTTCCCCCTTCCCGATTTCCCTTTTCTTTGCATGTCGGTCACACAATCTTTTACATCATCAAACAAACTTATATATTAGTCAACACATCTGAAAAAAGCCATTTCTAAAGCTTTGGGACTCCAGCAAACCACCGGAAGATTATATACAAATGGAGAACACATGCAACATGTATACCAACATGGTGGTGTTTCTGCCATGCAGTTGGGTGCGATACTGATGCTGTCGATGTCTACATCCAACTCCTTTGAATGTAGAAAGTTTGCAATTGGTTCCTCTTTCGAAGCGATCTATTTAATCTGGTTCTCCTTTGCCCCCGACTGTCCTGACATGCAACCTCCCTTTATTTCCCCGTTAAGGTCACATGGTTTGTGCATTCGGATCCATCTCATCAACCGTGTTCTTCATTTGCTCGATTATTTTGATTCTTTTGCTTCTTTATCTTCTGTAACAGTGGCACTCAAGGCAGAATTGTTATCCTGTAATACATTAATTTTATTGCGCTGTGCACCAGTTTCCTCCCTCAGGTGTTCATGAAGAGGGGAAGTTCAGAAGAAGGAGAGTTCAGAGAAGCTCTTCTGGAGGCTGGCATTCTGAGGATGTTTTTGCAGATAATGCCTTACTTGTGCCGCAGCATGTGCCGCGATTTCCTGCTGTTGATCTTCCATTAAACTCCTCGAGCCGTAATACAGTATATTGAGAGCTCCGCTTTTGGCTCACACAAACCGCCCCGTGGCCCAGTTTCCGAAGGCAGGCGCTAAAGAATGTGACGGTACATGTTGGAATTGATGGTTTCTGTCAATGAACCGCAGCTCCCCGGTGCTGGTAGCGGTCATGCAGCCCCAGACCGTGATGCTACCACCGTAGGGAAGAGCGTTATCTTTTATTACTGACTTGCATTGCAAGCTATTACGAAAGTAACAGTTGTGTGTTGCGTCATTTTGAGTGGATAGTAAATCTACCGTCGCGCGTTTAGCGGTTGCGCTGGTGTTAATATGTTGTGACACAGAGCCATCAATTTTCAGGATGGCACTCGTTTTTGCGTTAGATTAATAAAGTAAAAAGGTTCCTCAAGTAGCTGGCCACGCTTTTCCCCCAGGCCTCCGGGCCCTGGGCCAAGCTTGGAAAGGCAGTGCTAATGACTGTCGCACAAAGGCCAAATGTCTCACAGTGAGGCGGGGAGAAGCTGGCGAGACTCGGCTCACTTGATCTGGCGGCAGAGTTCAGTATGCAGAGCGAATCCCAGCGGCCAGCGATAGACTGGCATGCAGCAATCAGCAGCCCTTGCGTCCCACTACCTCACTTAAGCATCACGCACCCACTGTTGTATATTTTATTTGAGCTTTGTTTGAGACTAAACTGTTTTGGTTTGTCTTTCATCCAGTGAGCATTTGTGGATGTGCAGATTATTTATTCAGACCATGCACTTTGCATCGAAACCCTCGGTGCAAAAAGATCATTATCCCAAATGCGGCGCCGCTCTCTCTCTCATGTTCCCTTACGCTGTCGCTCCACTGTAAGCTGTTGGCTGTTTGCCCGAGTGTGTGACATCAAGGAACCGAGGAGCTGAAGTGGGCACTTTTAGAGCAGCTTGACTGAACACAAGGCCAAGGACAAAAGGTGCGAGCACGGCTCTCTGACTGAGCGGAGCTTTGAACACAGACAGATTATTTTTTGAAGTAGCATCCCGGCGTCATAGGCCCGACTTCCTTCAACGGAACTCCGAGATTGCTACGTTTGATTTGGTTAAGCGTCCCTTATCGGTGTACCCTTATAACGAGATAATCAAGTGGGTTATTTGAAACATCCTCAAGAGGACAATCAATTGGTTGTGAAGGCCCTTTGACGCGTGCTGCAGACAGATGATAAGTTTGCCATTCCCTCATCTTTGGTGCCAACCAAATCAATTGATTTGACAAACTCTTCATGCAGCTGACACCATGACTTTGCCGTTTTGCCGTAGATGAAACAGCCTGACGGTTATGGAAATGGCCAAAGGGAAGGGAGCTGTCATCAAACATGAGACGGTGACGCTGGTTGTTGTGATGGCAGTTGCGGGTCCTCGCAGACAGACAGGAGGGACGGTTCTTTGGAGGGCCTGGCAAACGTGCTAATGTCTGACTTGATCTTTGGTTGCTCCGGAGCGGAAGGGATGCAGTATTTCCTATGACCCTGATGAATTTTCCTTGTAATGTAAATACTAACCACAATATGGAGTCAATGGTTTGACAAATTGTGCCTGATCTCCCTCATTGTTTGCAGCTTGTAGATTGTGCTCATTGGCTGCCGGCTTCCTCTCTGGGGAGGCTCCCTTGGGTTGGAGTGCTGACTTCAGCCCATGAGAATAAATGCTCCACTAATGGCTGCTGACATAAAGCACTGAAATGTCTACCTCCGTGCTTTAAATGTCCTAGGGCTAAAGTACGAGGGTACAGACCAACCTCAGCACAAAAGTAAAGTATGTGACTACAATATCTACAAATAGATAGTGTACAATGCATGTGTGTGTGCTACCATATATTTTATCCCTCCCGCCATGCAAAAACACACCGGGCTAAAAAAAAAGCACATACCTGCCAGCATCCCTAATCAGCGCCAGGTAACAGCTGTGGCTGTAGGCAGATGTTTCATTGACTCCAGGATGGGAATATCTGTATTTGAAGTACCATGAGTGGTCAGTATCAGGGTTTGGTTTTTTGGTTTTGGTTTAATTAGTTTGGAACATGCATACATTGTACAAATAATTATTCATGTTACCTTCCTCAGTTCTAAAGGTCCGAAAAAGAGTAGGAAGAAGCAGAGCTTATTTAATCCTACCCCCTTCTCACATGATTTGCTGATACATACTCATACATACTGTGTATATACATGCATACACACATACATTCATATGTGTACATACATACACATATATGCATATATCATATTTTTCTTTTTCCCTGCTCTTTCCTTCCCTCTTCCCCTGTTATGTAAAACATCTGTCTGTCTTGGTGTTGTACTGTGAGTGTAATTAAATGGAAGTACTTGAGTTCCTGATTTTAATACTTTGTTAAACGTGCTCTTTCATTGTTAATATCAATGTTCATATAATTGAATGTAATCTTACTGTTTTTCTGCGTTGTATCCTCTTTCATCCTTATTGTCATGATTATGGGATGTTTAGTATCCTGATCGTTGATATGTTTGACAACCAGCACTCCTGCTTCTCCTGGACCTCCATGTAGCTTGATGTATATTTTTCCGTTGGTGCTCCATGTACTTTGTATCTTTCCCTGCTTCCTCAAGTCTCGTGCTTTCTTGGCAATGTCAGCGTTGCGTTTTGTCAGATGCTGATTTAAGTAGACGTTTGTGCCTTTCAAGCACTTCCTCTGTTTCAGCAGTGCAGTTTTGAATTCCCTGTTGGTGAACTTGATGATGAAGGTGTGGTGTTGTTTCTGCCATACAGTGGGATGCAAGTATCAATGGTGTTGATATCGACATCCACCTCCTTTGATTGTAGGAAGCTGACAATGTGTTGCTTTGCTGAAGGAACATAAATTCCATCTGGTTCTCCTCTGTTATGAGCTTCCCTATCTTTTGACCCGGGTGTAACTGTGAGGATCTTGTCATTCATTCTCAAATTCTTATCCATCTCATCCATTATAGTTTTCATTTGCTCAGTGATGTTATCCTTTGCTTCTTTCTCTTCCTCCAGAGTGGTGCGCCAGACGGCATTATCCTTCAATAGGGTCCTGATATCATCCTGTAGAGCACTGATGTCGTTGCAAAATGCGTGATTTACTTCCTTGGGGTTTTTAACCTCCTTGAGGGCAGCACGCAAGGCAGCATTGTTTTCCAATAATGTCTTGGTATCATTCTGCACAACTCTAACATCCTTGCATTATGCTCTATTTTCTTCCCTATGGTTTTTAGCTTCCTTGAGAGCAGCACACAGCGCAACATTTTCATCTGGCAACTTCTCAATTTCTTCTTTTAGAGCTTGAGTTTCTTTGCTCAGTGCTCTATTTTCCTCCATGAGGTTTATGACATCACCATGGACCCCTAGGATCTTTTCCACGAGACTGTCATTCTGCGATTGTACATGTTGAATCTGTGACTGCAAATGTTTAAGGTCGGGTTGTGCTGCAGTACACTCCCGTATCTCCTGCATCCGCATCTCCATCTGTCTTAACTTCCGAAAGTCTTGCATCCAGGTCACCCAGAAATTTCCTCTTCTTCTTGTTTTCCTGACGTACTCGACTAATGGCTGTAGTCGTCCTCCCCCTCCACATTTGGCAACAAGACTGACGCTTGTGGTTTTGAGTCCGTGTATCCAGGGCCAGCATCCTTTACAATTATAGTAGAGGCTCGCTTTCTTTCATTTTTTCTTTTGTTTGGCATTGTTGCTAGGCAACTGCTTTAAACTTTAAGCCGGTTAGCTTAGCTTCCTAGCAGCTTTCAGCACATGTAACTCGTTGATTTCAAGGAATCTGTACCTTCGCCGATCCAAGTTAAGGTTGAATGAATCAGCAACCAGTTGCTATCTTGTGTTCATGAAATGTATTCAGAAAAGCACCAAGGTAGTTGTAGTTTATAGTATCCTCAGCAGAGCTCTTGCCTTGTACATCCTCTCCAGTCAATAAAGGAAAAAAAAGGGTAATAAGGACCTTTTAAGGTCCCTATTTTTGGGCTGTATAACAACATGGCGATATAATTCAGTTCATTTCAAGTCCATTCATCCATTTTTTAATGCTGCTTATCCATCCGCTGGTATGCTGGAGCCTATCCCAGCTGGACTGGTTGCAGTCAAGCGCATGGCGTACACAAACATTGACACTCACATTCATACCTAAGGACAATTTGGAGTCACTGGTTAACCTAATGTGCATGCCTTAGAATGTGGTAGGAAACAGGAGAACCTGGAGAAAACCCACGCATGCACGGGGAGAACATGCAAACTCCACACAGAGATGGTTCACATGTGAGAAACTTGAGTGACAGTGACTTTTAAAGTGTTGGTCAAGGCAAAGCCACAGTGTGGACATCCATCGCTCCAATGAAGGCTGTCTTCACATAGAAAAGGTCAACGGGAGGGACGTATTGATAGAATCCGATGATTTGTCTGTCAGATTTACTGAGGCAGCATCCTTCCTCGAGTATTGTGATGCAACCAGCTCTACCGTCTACAGCTCTCAATGCTGCATTTTTGGCACTAATCATACAGCCATTGTGTTTGGATTTACTGCCCTCTGCAAAGAGATTTAATTTTGTCTCCCCTGAGCTGGGCAGTCTTCTGCTCTAACACTCCATTTTTGTCTTCTCATTTTGTCTCCTGCCTCTTCATGCGGTCTCAGATGGTTTTTGTCCACTTTTTCTTTCGACAATCACCGTTATCTCACTGGAAGCAAGTGTTCCTTCTCTTGGAAGTTCACTTTCATCTCAATTTTATATTCCTTGTACCTAAATTACAACTGAAGTCACTCGCGTTGTACGCAGAACACATGAAGAGCATAAAATACAGTTTTTAAAAAATCAATAAAAACATTAAAGGTAAAGAAATGAAACGGCAATCAAAATGAGGGCGAATGATTCTATACCTTTTTTTCCTAAAACCTTATAATTTTCCTAAAATTCCTTAACAGTGTAACCCCCCCTGCTGGTTTACTGCTCGGAGTGCCAATATCAGATTTTAGATACATACAGGCTGATATAATCTGATACGTGTTTTTTTCCTCGATATCAATATACTGTGGGATCATTACACCCCTTCTAATAGGCTATGTTATCCTTGCTGTACCTAATTCTCGAGCGAGTCTCGTACTGTATTTATGAACTAAAAGGATGTTATAAATTCATGGGAGATCTTTGTATCTTAAAACCACCACTTTGATAATCACCACCTTTCATAACAATGCAATGCACGTAGAGGCATGAACAACATCACGCTGTCATGTAAATAAGATAAATAAGATAAGGCCGTTTCATGTGTTTACCTAAAGGACAAGGTATAGGCCTGTTCTATATGGAGGGGATCCTTAAATGACTTATATTGTCAACTGGTGCTATAAAGTCCAATCGAAACAATATATAATTAACTTGACCTTCTTAGGACGATTGGGTGTCACTGTAATATACTGGTTGAGGAAACACAGATGTCATAAATCAGTTCCTACTGTTTATTTTTGTCTTTTGCAGCCACTCTCACTCTCCTGGCTCCATGGCAGCTGCGGTGCGAGGCAGTGAGTGGTCATGTGGACGCTGCACCTTCCTAAATGTGGGTGAAGCACCTCGCTGTTCCATCTGTGAGGCTCCTCGCCAAAAGCCTGACCTCAACCAGATCCTTCGCCTGAGCAGCGGCGAGGAGCACCGCTGGGCTTGCCCTCGCTGTACCCTCAACAATCCTGAGGGATCAAGAGCCTGCTCCGTCTGCGGGTTCGGACCGTCCTCCACCACCCCTGCACCTGCCATCACAACCATCGCTGCCACTTCAAACGGTCTCCCTCCTGCTCCCACGGAACCTGCACCACTGACCGTCAAGCCTACGGTGCTTTCAGAACCACAGGGACAGGTTTTGTTGAAAGAGGACATGTTGAGACGCTCGGAGAGCAATGGAGAGGTAGGCGGTTCAGATGTGCAGCATACGGGTTGGGCTTGCCCTCGCTGCACACTTCTCAACACACCAGTTGCACTGTCCTGCTCAGCCTGTGGTGGACCCAGAAAACTATCTCTACCCAAAATCCCCCCTGAGGCGCTGGTGGTGCCTGAGGTTCGTACGCCTGTAGTGGGGTTTCCCGTGGGCTCAGCAGGGACCGCCTCTCTAGTCATAGACTTAACAGATGATCCCCCTCCAGCTCCTCCCTGTGACACCCAAGAACCCCCCCATGTATCCTCACAACCCCCCGCTTCTGCTTTTAGTGCTTTTTCCTCCCTCCAGAACAATCCCGTCCCACGAAGTCGGAGAGAAGTGCCCCCTACAGGGAGGCCACCAAACCCAGGTAACAACACGCCGAGTCCCACCTCTCCTTCAAGCACAGGTGTCCCACTGCAGCCTGGCCCACAGCGTCCTTCCAAACCGAAACATGCCCAACCACAAGAGCCCTCATACCCCAGTAAGCGCCTCAGTATCTTAGAAGAAGACCCTGAAAATCATCCATCAACAGCCCCCACTTGGAAGTGCCCAGGCTGCTCCTTGACTAACCCAGGTGGCTTGTCTAAGTGTGAGACCTGCCGATCATCACGGGCTGGTGCTGACCTAATTGATTTGGGTTGTGAGACCGTACGCTTCACCCCGGCCAGCCCTTCTAGCCCAGACTTCAGCACCTGGGCTTGCTCTAAGTGCACCCTGCGCAACCCCACAGGTGCTCCAAAGTGCTCAGCCTGTGGTTCTTCCAAACTGCACGGCTTTCAGGAGCAGCATGCGCCCCTACCACGCTGCTGTTCACACTGTGGCCAGGTCCCGTCAGGGTCTGGCACAGCATGCGCCTGTAATCCCACCTCTTCTTCATCCTCTACGGGTCATAAAACACGGAAACAGGGCAGAGGTTTCCCCTCCTCATCTTCGGCTTCTTCCACTTCCGCCTTGGAGAGGGCAGGACAATGGAGTTGCCCAGCCTGCACCCTGCTCAATGACGTCAAGGCCAAGAACTGCGCTGCATGCCACACACCCCAGCAGTACCTCACCCTTCGCAAGGTGGTCAAGCCTCTGAAGAGGAGGGAAAGCATGCACGTCGAGGCTCGTCGGCGAAATGATGAAGGTGAAGCCAAGGAGCTTTGGGAGAACATTGTCAGCTTCTGCAGAGAGGTAAGAGAAAATACCGCCTGTTCACAACTCATTGTGGCTGAAATATTACATCATTAGGAGGCATTAACTCAGCATAATTTGAACACTTGATTACTTTTGAAACTTTGCCATTGTTTGAGCTTTCCATTGCACTGATTAGGCTTTTATCTTCGGAGAAATGATACTTTAACAGTTTTCACCAAGGACCTTTGTTGTCCGGCAACAAAGGACTTTTTCCCCCAGACTTTGGGATTGTTTCCACTTGCATGGTCTAATCTAAAACATATGCAAATAGACTTTGTTATTGCCAGTTGAGACATATGGTATATGGTAATATATGGTAATGCCAAGAATGCAAAATTTAACCTCCACATTTTCATCCCAAATATTTGAATACCTGGAAGGGCCATGCAGTTTATTTAGGATTTGGGTGGATGTTCACCTCCACGCACATGCATGATGACATGCTTATCATGGCATGTGATAAGTTTTCTAATATTTATGCGTTCTTTCCTGGTTATATGAGCGCCCTCTTCCCCTTACTTTCCTCACATCTTTCCCCAGTTTTAGAGTGCCATTCCCTCAACACCCCTCAGGTCCACCCTCATGCTCAGCCGGTTCCCCCCCTCCCTGCGTGTGTTCACATCAAATATACGCACTCTCCGCCCTGTCCACAGGAAATCACTCAATCCTCCCATGTCGCAATGTCTGCGCGGCTGACTGCATGTGTGTGAACATGCAAAGGCCCTATTTTTAGCCGTGGGGTATGGAGAACAGGGCACAAGTGATCCCCTTTCCTGTGGTCATCACTAACTGCATTATCTCGGTACACTTCTGGATCCAGAGCATAAATGTTAGGTGATCCCAGGCAAGCCAAGATGTAAACAGAGAGTTGTTAAAATAATAAGCGCAAATAATAATCCCTTCAACGGGATACGGTTCTCTCGCAGTGTGTTATAACTGAGGGGTTTTGCCACAGCGGTTCAGTGTCATTTACTGAATCCTCTGTGGGTAGCTACTTATCTGAAGGCAAAGAAGCCAAGCAAATGAATTGAAGTGTGCTATCCTAACATAATTCAAGAAGCCATAATCATTTTATTCTGCGATTAAATGTTTACAAGAAGTGGGCAAAACTCGTGAAATGCAACTGAGCTGCATTACGCTTTCTCCGTATATTCTTCCACTCATTCTTGGCTTGTGTTTCTTCATTATGTGGCTACTTTTTAGTCACCGTTCATGCAATCATTGGCAGGCCCCATTGCAATGATTGACAGCTGCAGCACTGACTGGTCATGATGTCACTCACATCTAGAGCTATTTGAGCAGCATAAAGCATACTTTCTCCCATAGTGACAGACCAACTCAAGAATTTGCTTTCTTTCTATAGCACACTTTACAACACGCTCACATTCTTTAGTGAAATGTTTGGCCAAACATTACTTTTGCAAGCGCTGTACCGTATTGTTGCCACTCCTCACAGTGAGCAACGCTTCCTTCCCCGTGAAGCTCACGCTACTCGCCAAGGTGTTGAGAGCGCCTTTTTGTTGCGCGTGAAACAAGTGTGACGCTGTAAAATCTGCTTCTATGCCTTTTCCTTGGCACGTTTCTGGAGACGTGCGGGGTTGTCTGCACCGCATATGATCTTTGGCTACAAGCTTACCAGTCTAAATAGGGGGGGGGCTTGTATGCTTGCCAGGTTTGCGTACGCTGGGAGCTGTCAGGAAGCCTGCAGTCTACGGTTTGCAGGTTGGCACACGTCCACTGTTATGAAGGCTGGGAATCACACTTAGTAGACAGGAGCATGTCAGACACCCAATGCCCGGAAAATGTCTGCAGTGTGTGCAGCCTGTAAACCGGTAACTAAGTAGAAATTCAGTTCTCAAGTAATGTGTGGCGTAGCATTCTGAGATCAAGGACTGTCGGCAATTTTGCTGCTGTATGCAATTTTATTTGAATGACATTGATCTTTTGTGTATTTGTATCAGCGCTTGCCATCTAAACATGGGCCAAAGATGTTTTTCCTCACAGATTTTAAACATTGAGGTACTTTTGAGGGCCATACATGTACATTGTGGTTATAATATATATCAGTCAATTATGAAGTTGATTGTACGACACCGAGATTTTGACATCATTTTTGTGTCTTATTACAATTTCACAACATCGCAATTAACCTCGTGCCAAATATTTGCAACTTTTTTTGGTACAATACTGCAAACAGTGTGTGCTATCTTAACATAGTAAGCATAGCCAACTTGAATAGCACAGTGGAACCTCGGTTAGGGTGCAATACGGGACATCTTGTCGCTTGCTGCTTGCTTTGTGTATCCCAGTGGTTCCCATACTTTTTTTGCAGCGCCCCCTCTTTTGGAGATAAAATGATTTTACAGCACACGCTGCAGCACACGATTTTACGCTCACGTGGGCTCTGCATGCCGATTAGTGCTGGCGTGAAACCGGAACGGAGTGCTTCGATCGTATCAAAGTGGCAATATCTGAGATTTTAGATGCAAGATTTGCTGACATTGGCGACCAGTCCAGCGTTCACCCTGTCTCTCGCCCAAACTCAGCTGGGGTAGTCTCCAGCATACCCCCGCGACCCTAGTTATGATAAGCGGCATAGAAAGTGGATGCTATAGTATCTATCTACCTACCTACCTACTGTATCCATGCTGATATCAGATTGGGACACACCTATTGAGATCTGGTTTGTGGGTTGGCAGCCCGGGCTTGTAGAGTGCTGGCTAGCGTGCTCGACTCTCAGCCTCCGAGCATGGTTCTGGATGCATCCGGTTAGGATCACCACCGTTACTCAGGTGTGTTAGAAAGCAGAGTTACAGTGCCATCTACTGTGCAGAGTTGTAATAACCGCCTATACATCCATCCATCCAGTTTATATACCGCTTATCCTCATCAGGGTCGTGGGGGTAAGCTGGAGCCTATCCCAGCTGACTTTGGCCGAGAGGCGAGGTACACCCTGGACTGGTCGTCAGTCAGCAGTCTGTACAAACAGTCTTGTTTTATGTTTTTAAGCTATGTAGCGACCAAAAATAAATAAATCTATGTTATTCAATAATTAACGATTATTTCGACTCAATTAACAGAATTTATTTTTCCGCCCTTCCTTTTATAGATAAATAATCATTAAAAAATCATTCTCGTCGTCTACAGTCATTCCCTTCTAATTATTTTGTTGACTTTGGTCATAACTCCTGACGTTTGTGTCCTTATTCCACCGTAGCTCTTGTTTGATGCGCTTGTTTTGAAATCTACGGCTAAAGTGTGTCGCGGTGGCGGTAAATCCACTTTGGCACCTACAGCCATAAAATTTTAAAGCCAGTTCAGGGGGTCATGCATAAAATGGTGAACCTTCCGTGGGCTGTATGGCGACCTTGGATGACTGAGAGGCACTGACTCTTTCTGGTCACTAATGCGACATCAAGGCAACGAAATTGTTTTACGAGGGCAGGGGCGCTGGCGAGCAATCAATTTCCTCCATGGCTAGCAGCGGGGTGCCCGCATTACATCCCCTGCCCTGTCTCGCAACACAGCTGGCCAATCCCGCTTCTGACACCACAAATAGGAAACCTGAGCACTTGCTTGAATGGTTTAGATGAGCAGATAGCGTGTCAGACTCGGTCTTAATCTGTTGTCTCATGTATCTGTGTAGTGAGGTGACATGAGCAGTAAAGATGCTGCTTCTTGTTTTAAAGCAGTTTGCTTGCAGTGGTGCTGGTTCTGCCTCTCGGGTGGTACGTTGTGCCACTTTGGTATCCTGCTGTGTAATGGATTGATGCCACTCCATCCTCATTTCCATTAAAAGTCCATTGATCTTTGTTCATGCTCAGATTTGTGCATTGGGTAATGCAATGGTTTTCAAACTGAGGGCACGCCCCCTAGGGGGGGTGCTGGGCTACCACGAGCACGTTTCATTATTACCGTATTTTTCGGGCGGGCGGCCTACAAAATCATTTTATCTCAAAAGGTGGAAACCACTGTAGTAATGTGACGGCATTTTCATCATGTCCTGTTCTGGAGTGTCGTCTCGCCCCCTTACATTCTGCTGTCCTATCCCAATCAGAACACGGTGAACTTTGTGGACGACAGCTTCCCCCCGGGACCTCGGTCTGTAGGCTTCCCCGAGGGGGACAGCGTCCAGCAGCGAATCAAGAAGTGGCTCCGCCCCCACGAGATCAAATGCAGCAACTTCAAAGACCGAGGCGTCAAGTGGTCCGTTTTCCGCACGCCACGACCCTCTGACATCCTCCAAGGCCTTCTGGGAAACTGCTGGTGAGCTGTCACAACGCATCACACGGAAACAGGATGTTCCTCGGGCTTTATCATTTCGCTAGGGTTGGAAAGGCCATGGTTGCTGCTACAGAACGTTCAATGCAGTGCAGTTTGCTTGAGTTTTTCACTGCCAAATAGCAAAATAATTTACTTAGTATCTTCTGTCTCTGCAGTACAGGTGCTACTCAATAAATTTGATTTATTTCTGTCATTTCATTCAAAAGGTGTAACTACTTTATTATATATGTTCGCTACACAATTTTATATGAAAAAAACAAAAACATTGGCACAAACATGGAGAAATTAAAATCTAACATTGCGTGCACCTGTTTTTACTTGTACTGTTTTTACCCTGCAAAAGGTTTTTACCCTGTGCTTGGAAGGCATGCTACCCCCCTTTTTAATGCAAGTCCGCTCGTATTACCTGACGATGCAATAAATGGCTATTTTTTACTTTTTTGAACCAGCCTCTGCTTGCTTTCAGTACATGGACAGAAACACCAGTTGCAGGTGTTTACCGTGTAGATCCAGCAGCCCCGCGTTAACAACAGGTTAGCTCCTTGATCCTCAGCAGCAGCCAATTCGGAACACCTTCCATGGTTTTAAAACTCTTTTCGCACTGATTACTGATTACTCACTTGGTGACGTTGTTCATGTTAAAGGTGGTACATAATAATGGTGGGAGCTTCCAGTACATCCTGCTGAGAGCAGGCTTCATCAGTACATGCTCAAGCAATAGGTGGGACATAACTCAGTCAGACTGGAAAGCTCTAGTCTAGTTCCGGCTCAAAGTCTTGGTGGGAACCACACCAGTCCGACTAGATAGGACAGCTCTAGTCTGAGAGTCTGGTGCAAGATCCAGTTTATTTAACCTCTAAAGCAGGAGGTAGGTCCAGACAAGAATGGTTGGCTCTCAAGTGGTGTCAAGTGACAATCGTTAGGATACAATGGAGCATGAGGATGGAGAATAAATGTCAGTAAAATGTTCACAACTTCAATCACATAAACTGCCAGTCAGCCGTTCAGACAGGTCTTTTCATTCGACGTGGGTAAGTGTGTTGATAGTAGCGCATAATTCCTTATTTACAGTGTTGTGAAAAACTCCTCATGTTTGTCACACTTGATTGTTTCTGCTCATAAAAAATACTATTAGTCAAAGAAAACATAATTGAACACAAAATGATGACTGCCAAGACTTTTGGGAAAATATCTTGTGGACTGACGAGACAAAAGCTGAACTTTTTGGGAGGTGCGTGTCCCGTTCCATCTGGCGTAAAAGTAACACAGCATTTCATAGCAACAGTCAAATATGGTGGTGGTAGTGTGATGGTCTGGGCTTGTTCTGCTGCTTCAGGACCTGGAAGGCTTGCTGGGATAGATGGAAGCATGAATTCTACTGTCTAGCAAAAAATCCTGAAGGAGAATGTCCGGCCATCTGTTGGTCAACTCAAGCTAAAGCCATCTTGGGTGCTGCAGCAGGACAATGACCCAAAACACACCAGCAAATCCACCTCTGAATGGCTGAAGAAAAACCAAATGAAGACGTCGGAGTGGCCTAGTCAAAGTCCTGACCTGAATCCCATGGAGATGCTGTGGCATGACCTTAAGAAGGCGCTTCATGCTAGAAAAGCCTCAAATAAAGCTGAATGACAACAATTCTGCAAAGATGAGGGGGCCAAAATTCCTCCAGAGCGTGTAAAAGACTTGTTGCAAGTTATGGCAAACGTTTGATTGCAGTTATTGCTGCTAAGGCTGCCCAAGCAGTTATTAGGTGCAGGGGCAATTACTTTTTC
Source organism: Oostethus manadensis (assembly GCA_024372805.1). Lineage (NCBI taxonomy): Eukaryota > Metazoa > Chordata > Actinopteri > Syngnathiformes > Syngnathidae > Oostethus > Oostethus manadensis. The sequence continues at coordinate 3,726,916 of QODF01000050.1, read as the reverse complement.
ACACAGGGCTATGTGGCTTTGGATTTTTTTCTCCCTAAATAATAAAAACATTCATTTAAAAACTGCATTTTGTGTTTACTTGTGTTATCTTTGACTAACATTAAAATGTGTTTGATGATCAGAAACATTTTGTGTGACAAACATGCAAAAGAATAAAAAGTCAGGAAGGGGGCAAATTGTTTTTCACACCACTGTATATTGTCTCAATGCTTTGGAGGTTCCACTTCATGATCGCTTTGAATGGGATGCATTTTGTGTGTCTGTATTCATGTCGGTGTGCAATTTGCAAGGACATATTACAGCTATGTTGCAAGGAAAGCTTGGCATTTGAGTCTTCCTTGTTGTAGGAAGTTAGAAATGCTGCGCAGTTCACTGTGTAGAAAAGACCAGGAGGTTCAGTGATGTTTGTCTGACCGTTTTAAAAGCACTTAAGCCCTGAAGATAGAGGAGATAGAACTGGTGACTAGGACAAGGGTGCTGGCACAGTGATAACAAGGAGGACATTCCCTGCAAGAAAAGGAGGGCGGGGAAACTCCCATCGCCATTACCTGAAAGAGAATTGTGCAAAGATGTACCTGACAGGAAGACAATTCACAGAAATGTGGAGTCTGATGCTTTATTTCTTTGTCCTTGTTCTGTGCCCTTTGGGGTGCACACAGACACACACACACACACACACACACACACACATACATACATACAAACAGAACAAAGTCCCTCACAAAGTTGTCCCGATACAAGTTTCATCAACGGCACACACAGCTTATCCAAAATAACCTCCCTCGAGCCAAATCCTCTCACTCTCAACAGGATGTAACCCAAATTCATACACACACACACACACACAGTTGTCCTAATAAACCAGCAAACAACCAAGCTCCCGGCAGCCAACCAACAGCCGAGTAGAGAAAGGAGAGCCTGTCACTCTTATGAAAATGGCTGTAATACAAGATGACAGCATAATGCTAGAATAAACCATTTGGAAGACTTTTCCTTTCCTAATGATTAGAATAAATACTTATATCAATGTAATTATATATTTTATATATTTTATATTTGTTTATTAATCCTTTAAAGAATATTTTATTTTTATATTCTATATTTATATATTTTGACCATATTTTAGATTTCAATATAATTTTTATGTTTTCATTTTTAAAAATAGCATTTTCCTAAACCAGATATGCTATACTGTAATACAATTCAATGTACAATGTACAATTCAATTTATTCCCTATCCTGTGGAACAGAACTCCACTCGCTTTGCACTTCTCTGGTGGAGTAATAACAAACATATTTCAAAGCTCAAAATGCTCCTACAGCAATTGCCCTTCCTTGTTTACTCTTGTAGTAAGGCTGTGCACAAGTATGGCCTCTACTGGCCGTTGCCATGCAGTGATATCCATTAGACCTCCATGGCTTCTAGACATAGCAACTGCTACGTAACAACACCTCATTACTGCTAATGTTAGCTGGCCCTTTTCAACACGGTTAATTGGATTGACATTTAATCTTTCCTTTCAATAATTCTAGGTTCCTTAGTGCCCTGGCGGTGCTGGCGGAGCGTCCCGAGCTGGTGGAAAGGGTAATGATCACCCGGACCATCTGCACGGAGGGAGCCTACCAAGTTCGCTTATGCAAAGACGGGACGTGGACAACGGTGCTGGTGGACGACATGCTGCCCTGTGACGACTATGGCTTCCTCCTATTCTCCCAGGTTAGTCCGATGCAGTGGAGCGGGGCTATTACGCTGTGTCCTATCCAAACCACAGAGGTTATTGCAGATGGAAAGAGAGAGGTGGAGGGATCACCTTCTGAAAGGTTTTTTATAGTCCTGCACGCACCAGATTGTGACCCCCTAAACGCAGCCAGACATGAATGTGACTGTTAATGTGTCATCTCACTCTATGTAACATTAATCTTGTTGATGCCTTTCATTGCATGCCGTGCATCATAAAAGCCACAGTGCCTTTTTTTTGTAGAGCAGCTGCAAATCTTTTCAACATTATTGTGTTGAGTATCTTCGCTCACTTAAAGTTTGTTTGTGCTACTCTGTTGCCGTGAAACTCATGCACACCACACTTGACCTAACGCGTGAGTTTTCCATTAATACTTGCTGAGCAGTTTGAGAGTTACCACTTTCTCATGTACTCCTAATCATTATTGAAAGTAGAAAAAATGAGTAATGAGTAGGGACGTCTGAGGTTTTTGCAGATAACGGATATGCCGATATTGTTCAATTCTCAATTTTCCATTCTGATAACAACTGGATGGATATCGACGTGTGTAACATCACATATCTCCTGTCGTGGAATGAGCACATCTGTTGTGAAGCTAATGGATACAGCATTGGAAAACGTCTGAGAAGTTTGTGCCACTGGGCATGGCAAAGCGTGGCTCAAGGAATGGCACCATTTTGGTGAATCCGGCGTCTTGCAGAAAAGAAAAGGGCTGCTTATCCAGTGTAATACTTTTCATGATTTTCCGACTGATGGCTTTTGCCCTGCGAATTGGAAGTACTGAAGGAAGAAGTCATGGTTTCGCCTCACATAACCATCACTTTGCAGTCATTGCAAATCGCAAGTTTAATATCCGAAGGAGACACCACAGGCATAATACACCGACAGGTACAAAGCGAGCAAGCTAAAACGGTTGTTGACATGCTTCAGAAGCGTTTTTATGAGAACATCAATTGTGCGCCAGAAAAAACGTAAGCCTATACACATCATTTTTTGAAACTGGTTTTCATTGTAGGGGAAAAAAACCCTATACGAATATCTACCGATATTACATTTATACAGTATGTCAATATCGGGGCCGTAATATGGGTGGACTGATATTACCGCACATCCCTAATAACGAGATTGTTATTCCAGGCCCAGAGGAAGCAGCTATGGGTGGCGCTCATTGAGAAAGCCCTGGCAAAGCTCCACGGCTCCTACTTTGCCTTACAGGCAGGGCGCGCCATCGAGGGCTTGGCCACACTGACGGGGGCTCCGTGCGACTCCCTGATGTTGCAGGTCAGCTCCACCAACCCACGGGAGGAGCCCATTGACACAGATCTGATCTGGGCCAAGATGCTAAGCTCCAAGGAAGCCGGGTAAGGCAAATTGCTGTGTAGACTAAGTTTGGGACTTTGTATATATTGGAGTAATGGTCCTCTGCCACCATTTTAATTGGAGCATGTTTGAATGTGATTTTTTTACGTACACACACAAAGTTGTACTGCAATTACGCGCTTAATTTTTGTCATGCAATTCCACCTTGGACTGCATCCCAGTGATTTCTGGTGGGATAGATTTTGGTCCTCCACATCCCCAGTCCCTTCCCCGTTTGTTTGTTTTTTTTACCAAAAACATGCGAAGAGGGTTTTTTTTCCCAATCAGTGTACTGTACAGTACGTTAGTAATGAAAGAGATCCTGTACTCACCACTTTGATATGCGCTCTTCCAAAGCAGCAGACAAACTCGTTGAGCCCCAAAGTGGCTCCGTCATCTGCAGCCAAACTGGCAGCCCATCTGTCAGACAAGCTGCAGTATGTTTGAATAAATCAAGGCCAGGCACGTCATGAGAGCATATACTGTTGGCAAACACTTCATTAGAAAAGTGGAGGAGTGTTAGTTTGCAATTCATCACCACAGCACACATCCTGGGTACATTGTGTTCGAGCTGACTGTTGTTGCTGCGTAGGTTTCTGATGGGTGCCTCGTGTGGAGGCGGCAACATGAAGGTGGATGATGCCGTCTATGAGTCGTTGGGTTTGCGGCCTCGCCATGCCTACTCCATCTTGGATGTACGAGATGTTCAAGGATACAGGTATGGATGAACTCTTTGGAGGTGGACGGCCACTCCCTTTAAATCAGGGATGTCCAAGCTTTGACCTTTTTGTACATGTATTCAATTTTGTAAAAATGCTAAAAACAAAAACAAAAAATTGCATATGTATGTATACTGTATGTATATAGTTTATTAGGGTTTTCAGTCGAGTCAAAACAGCACAAACGCAGAATGAGACTCTTCTTTTCCTATTTATACTAAAACCAGAGTTTTGCGCAGGGTGGAGGGCCAACTTCACTCAGGTTCCAAACCTTTAACCATTAACATCTCAGCAATGAAAGCAGCACAAACGTTGATTTTAATTGCAAAACAGCACAAACAAATGAGACCATTTGACCAGAGTTTTGCGTGGGCTGGGGAGCCAACTTCACTCAGTCGCCAAGCCTTTAAATGTTACTATCTCAAAAACGAAAGCAGCAGTAACGTTGATTTTGTTTGCACAAAACAGCACAAACAAATGAGACCATTTGATTAGAGTTTTGCATTGGTCGTAACCCAACTTCACTCAGGTCCCCAAACCTTTAATCGTTACTATCTCAAAAACGAAAGCAGCACAAACGTTAATTTTAATTGCACAAAACAGCACAAACGCAGCACAAACAAATGAGACCATTTGACCGGAGTTTTGCGCGTGGTGTTGGGCCTCCTTCACACAGGTCCCAAACCTTTAATCATTAACATCTCAGCAATGAAAGCAGCAGAAACTTTGATTTTAATTGCACGAAACAGCACAAACAAATGAGACCATTTGCGCGTAGTAGGGGGCCAACTTCCCACCGGTACAAAACCTTTCATCATTAACATCTCAGCAATGAAAGCAGCACCATTGTTGATTTTAATTGCACGAAACAGCACAAACAGATGAGAACATTTGCGCGTAGTGGGGGGCCAACTTCACACAGCTCCCAAACCCATCCATCCATTTTCTATACTGCTTATCCTCATTAGGGTCCGCGGGTATGCTGGAGCCTATCCCAGCTGACTTTGGGCGGGAGGTGGGGTACACCCTGGACTGGTCGCCAGTCAATTGCAGGGCAAATATAGACAAACAAACATTCACACTCTAATGGACAATTTAGAGTCGCCAATGAAGCTAACATGCAAGTTTTTGGAATGTGGGAGGAAAGCGGAGTACCCGGGGAAAACCCACGCACGCACGCACACACGCACGAGGAGAAAATGCAAACTCCCCACAGAGATGCCCAAGGGAAATTCGAACCCTGAACCTCCTGACTGTGAGGCCAACAGGCTACCCATTCTGCCACCGTGCGGCCCAGGTCCCAAACCTTTAATCAATTTCTTAATAATGAAAGCAGCACAAACGTTGATTTCAACCGAACCAAACAGCACAAACGAGGACGGTCAAAATTGGACTATTTTGGTTTCATTCGGAGCATGTCGACAAGTGCCTGACCTTGGTTGAGCTCTAAGGAATGTGTAATATCTCAAAAATGAAAGCAGCAAACGTTCATTTCATCTGCAGAAAACAGCACAAAACAAGTTAGCGTTTGGAGGCAAGAGACCACAAAAAACAGACACGCATGGACATGGCAATATATTGAGGCGGGCAAAAAAATATCAATATATGCATTTATTTTCATTTATTGTGTGATTAATTAATGTATTTATTATTGCCCCACGCCTAGTTCCTACGCGCTCATTTATTTTTCGGAAACTAGCAATCTTGTCATGTTTTAATCTCACGAGATCTTGTGACGCCCCCTAGCTCCATGCTCCAAAACGAGCACTGTTGCTTCTTGTAGAGGCATACTTCCAACGGATCTCATTTTGGATCTTGAAAGAGGAGCGCGTGCGCCCGTCTTGTGTGTAAACAAACATCTATGACAGAAAACCTTCCTATCTTATGTGATGGATGCTCTTGAAGTACGTTCAAAGGTTCCTCCAGGTTGAAGTGCTTCTCCACTTATAGAATGCATATTTCAATTCTCCCCAAGCTTGTAAGTCTCCTTTTTGGGCTGCTTGCGTTCCCTTCAGCTGCGGCTCTAATTAATGCAAGCATGAATCATACAAGAGTGGGTTTTGCTTACTTTGTAAGTACCTTTTTCTTTTTTTTTTCTTTTTTTACAATAAGTCTTTCCATAATTTGATTTTGACCTAGATTCCGAGATTATCTGATGTGAATTATGTATCATAATATCTACATTTGTATGTTTTATTTCATTCTTTCAATTGGATCAAACAGCCTTTTGTGATGGTGCTCTTCATACGGAGAGTAGGCTGGGTTTGATATAAATAGAAAGCAGCTGCACCCCGACTGCGGTGTAATCCCTTTGATGGGGCAAGAGGAGGGCTGGGGTGGGTCGCACAGTGATAACAGAGAAGGGAGGTGGGGTGGTGGGCGGCTTCTAGCGCTACCTGTGAGAGGAACTAGGGGAAAAGTCTCAGATGTACTTTCATTTTCTGCCGTAAAGCAAGTGGTGTGGAAGCTCCTGGTCTGAAACGGCAAAGAGGACATGCAAAGCAGCTTTTTGGAGCGGCTCTTCTCCCCGCCGGCAGGAGTTTGGGAAAGTCCGAGCCCTCCGGTGTGCTGCTTGATTATATTGTTGGTAGTAAGACTGACAATACATCGATAAGCATCACCGGTCACCCCTAAGGCGAGCATTGCAAAAGGCTCTACCACCGTTCAACAACGCTGTGTGTTTACTCGATCTCAGTGTTAGTAAATCTTTGTACGTTGTACACTGACTACTTTAAAGGAAGTACTCACTCTCGTGAGATGCATATAGATGCTTTCTGATCAAACGTTAAGGTTTCTAGAGTCGTTTTCCCTTCCTCCTCACCATGCTGCACATCCTTCTTCCAGGTTGCTCCGGCTCCGTAACCCGTGGGGTCGATTCTCGTGGAACGGCAGCTGGTCAGACGAATGGACGGACTGGCCACAGCACCTCCGTCATGAGCTGATGGCTCACGGGAGCAGCGAAGGGGTCTTCTGGATGGAGTACACCGACTTTATAAAGTAAGAACATTAAACTAGCCCTCAATCACTTTTAACCAGCCCCCGCGCCCCCTAGCGGCCCGCAGAAGTCATTATGTTTTTATCCCAACAGCTCGTACATAACAGGTGTGTTTTGTCAGCACAAGAGCCAGGATGCCCTCCTGCTGTGGTGTTTTCGGTCTGCACCGCAGTCAATCACAGCACTCAGCAGTGCAGCGGCTGCGCCGATGCTTGTCGAGTGTGAGCAACAGTTGCGTTCCTGCTGTGGTTATAATCATCTTTCGATAGCTCTCGCACATGCACCTTTGAATTGACACGTCATGCAGTATATTGACGTTTCATTAAGAAAGATGGAAGCCTGTTCCCATGATGGAAAGTTTAGCGTGCTGATGTTTTTTAAGCAACTAACAGTTATGAACAAATGCACTCACTCAAACTAACAAGGCTCATTAGCGAACCGTAGCTTTCACTTTTGCGTCACATCAGAGAATATTTTCGCCTCTGCCTTTTCTACAGAACCTTGCAAAGCAAAGCAGGATATTCCTGCAAATGTTGCGTCATCAGACATCACCAGCAATGAAAAATGCCTCCATTTATAGGCATTGTGAAAGGGGATGTAGTATCCTGCCATCTTTTCCAGCTCGGAAAATTGCAGGGTTATCTTTACAGCCCCATTCTGTGCCGGTGCTGCTTATACGGAACGAAACATGGAAAATGGCAGGAATACAGTGTTGTGAAAAACTACTTGTCACACAAAATCTTTCTGATCATCAAACACATTTTAATATTAGTCAAAGATAATACAAGTAAACGCAAAATGCTGTTTTGAAATGAATGTTTTTATTATTTAGGGAGAAAAAAATCCAAAGCCACATAGCCCTGTGTGAAAAAGTCATTGCCCCTGCACCTAATAACGGGTCGGGCACCCTTAGCAGCAAGAACTGCAATCAAACGTTTGCCATAACTTGCAACAAGTCTTTTACACGCTCTGGAGGAATTTTGGCCCACTCATCTTTGCAGAATTGTTGTCATTCAGCTTTATTTGAGGCTTTTCTAGCATGAAGCGCCTTCTTAAGGTCATGCCACAGCATCTCCATGGGATTCAGGTCAGGACTTTGACTAGGCCACTCC
>QODF01000050.1:3620113-3718836 GCA_024372805.1 Oostethus manadensis | reverse complement strand
AGGTTCACCACTGTTCCATGTTTTTGCCATTTGTGGATAATGGCTCTCACTGTGGTTCGCTGGAGTCCCAAAGCTTTAGAAATGGCTTTATAACCTTTACCAGACTGATAGATCTCAATTACTTTTGTTCTCATTTGTTCCTGAATTTCTTTGGATCTTGGCGTGATGTCTAGCTTTTGATGTGCTTTTGGTCTACTTCTGTGTCAGGTGGCTCCTGTTTAAGTGATTTCTTGATTGAAAGAGGTGTGGCAGTAATCAGGCCTGGGGGTAGCTACAGAAATTGAACTCAGGTGTGATAAACCAGTTATTTTTCTAACAAGGGGGGCAATCACTTTTTCACACAGGGCCGTGTAGATTTGGAGTTTTTTTCCTCCCTTAATAACATAAACCTTAAAACCTTTAAAAACTGCATTTTGTGTTCATTTATGTTATTTTTGACTAATAGTTAATCATTTTTTATGAGCAGAAACATTTAAGTGTGACAAACATGCAAAAGAATAAAAAGTCAGGAAGGGGGCAAATACTTTTTCACACCACTGTAGTTACAGGGGTAGCTTCCTGCGTCTGTTACGGCTCTAACTTCTCTGAAAACGGTTGACTTTGTCCGCCTCATTTTTGGGGGGGGGCCTTTTATACAGCTGTGACGGCCCCTGTTACAGCTCGGAACTCTCCTGAAAAGGCGGGAAAATTGCTGGATCGACTTGATGGAAAATATTCCCGTGGAAAAGTCTTACTTTTACAGACCTCAACGGGTGGCTTCTGCCTCTTAAATTGCAAGTTCTACTTGATATCCGTGTTATTTATACAGACGAGTACCACAGAAAAAAGATGCTGGCTTTTTACAGGCGTTGGGAAAGGGGTTGACGTGGCTTGGGCATCTGGTTTCGGACGCCACCCTGGTAAGGTGTTCCGGGCACGCCCAGCCAGGAGAAGGTCCCGTGGCAGATCTAGGGCACGCTGGAGGGATTATGTCTCACAGCTGGCCTGGGAACGCCCTGGTGTCCACCCGGTGGAACTGGAAGGGGTGGCTGGAGACTCGGAAGTCTGGACTTCTCTGCTGAGACTGCCGCCCCCAGACCCGGATATGGAATGGTGAAAGGGGGGACGCATGTCCCTCCCTTCATTCTATACAGAACAATTATATGAACAATTTACAGTTTACACTTCCCACTTTTATTACAGCTGCAGTAATACCTCTTAAGGTTTAAAAACTGCTGGATGGACTTTGTCCCCTCATTCAGGGTCCTTTACACAGAACAGGGACACAAGCGGTGTGACAAAGATGGAGTCCTACCTTTGTTACTGCTCTGACAGCCGAAGGCTTGACATTTCCCCCTCATTCTGTGCCAGTGCCGTGTGTGCAGAACAGCAAGATGGGAAAATGGCGTTAAAGTGGCATCCACATAAAAGATGCTGATGTTACACGTTGTCACTTCCAATACTTTTAACAATATGTTTGTTACCGCAGTGACGCTGAGAGAGTGTGTGTTTGTGTATGTGTGTGTGTGTGTGTTTGCTATTCATGTCCCTCCATGTCTACAAAAATAACAGTTGCAATAAGTCCACAAGGGCCGAGGCAGCTGTCCTCTTTGAACAACTCCACCTGAAAAATGTGTTTAGCCCTGAGGACCCCATCTGTCTTTTTGCCCGATTTCCCACAGACACGTAATCTCTCGGCTTTGCACTTAAACCGAGCAGCCTTTGCCCGCCTGGACTGAAAAATAGGAGAAAAACGAGGAGTGATGAAAGACAACACAATCACTCCTGACGCCTAGATGTGGACTTTAAGAACAATGTCTCCATGCGCCACCTTCCCGCAGGTACTTTGACTCTGTGGACATCTGTAAGATCCACTCGGACTGGCAGGAAGTGCGACTCCAGGGATGCTTCCCGAGCAAGGCCAGCGGTCCCGTCACTGTCACGGCCCTCACCGTGCTGGAGAGGACGGCGTTGGAGTTTGCTCTCTTCCAGGAGGGAAGCAGGTAAACCCCGAACAGCATCCCCGAGTACCTTTCACCGCTTTACAGCCCACCTCCTCCGTTACCTCCTAGGCGCTCTGACACAGCCGACAGTCACCTGCTGGATCTGTGCATCATGGTGTTCCGGGCCTCTTTTGGGAGCAGCAACAAGCTGACCCTGGGTCGCCTGTTGGCGCACAGCAAGCGAGCGGTGAAGAAATTTGTGGGCTGCGATGTGATGCTGGAGCCCGGGGAGTACGCCGTGGTGTGCTGCGCCTTTAACCACTGGCAGATGAACGTCAGCGGCTTGGGAGGTCCGCCCACTCCTAGTAAGTGTGCATTGTTACCTCCCGGGGTTGTTTGCCTTTTTGAGAGGGAGTCTTTCCCTGTCTCCTTTGCCAAAATGCTTTTAAATAACTTTGTGTGCTAAGAGGCCCCATTGACATAAAATGGACTTTGCTCCACTACCTTTCTGAATACTGTATGGTCCTCCTGTTACATTTGAATGAGGATCCGCACATTAGCGGCAGCATAAGATGATCTCTGCATCCATTTTCTTCACCACGTACGCTGTTCAGGATTTAGAAAAAGCTTGATTAAAAAAACAAACCTAAAATAATAACTAGTAGGAAAAAAAGGGAAAACGTCATCATTACAGTCTTAATCCAAGTCTGTCACAGAAGCAGCACTGATTTTTAATCTCTTTCTGTTAGCAAGACAGGTCCTAGAAAGGGATGGTCACAGACCAGTTCCCTGTGCTCGCTCCTTCTGGTCACTGTTTGCATTTTGCACATCCGTGCACGCACTGGCAAGAAGATTTGTTGTCTCAGCACAGTGTCAAGAACATGGAGGAGATACCAGGAGACAGACCATTATACCAGGGGACAGGAAGGGGGCCGCTCCTCCTGCACTGCCTAACGCACTAACGTGGTCGTTGCTGCTCAAAATATCAGAAAGCGACTCAACCCAAGACCCGCTGCTCACACACCTCCATGTGGTAGCCACAAGCACCCTGACTAATTAGGTCCCGGGGTGAGAGCATCAGACCGTACGCTGGTGCATTGGGGCTCTGCGTTGCTTCTGATGCATGACAATACTCGGCCTCACGTGGCTTGAGTGTGTCAGCAGTTCCTGCACCTCGAAGGCCTGGATGCTCTGGACGGGCCTGGCCCTTCCCCACACCCGAATCCAATCCAGCACCTCTGGAAATCATGTCTGGTTCCATCCCTGATCCTGAACACCTGTTGCCTCATCAGAAGCATGCCCAGACATTGTAGGGAGCACAAAGAGGCACGTGGATGCCACACGCACTGCTTTGGAATCATCTTGAGGAATTTGCACAGATGATCTGATTCTTCAACTTTTACTTTAGTATGATTCTGAATCCAGACCTGTTAATGCTTTTTGATTTCCGCGAATTAGCGGAGGAGACATGTTTATCTACTTAAAACAAAGTACGCGACAGTATATTGCAATCCACTCATTTCATTTCTAACGTTACCCAGCATGGACGGAAAAGGCCTCGCTCCTTTCCTGTTCTATAAAAGTTAAGCACCAAGATGCAGAAGAATCCTCATCCGGCCTGTTTGGCGGCCGCAGACGAGTACAACAGACACTCAGTATATATTTATCCTGTTGATTTTCATTTACCGTCTTATTAAACAATTTGTTTGTTATTTTTATACTTTCATTATGAATAACCATTTTCACTAGAAAATTCTATTCATAGAAATCTAGGATGTATTGTTTAAGTGTTTTTATTGATTCTATTTATAATGAATTAATAATTTAATTAATTAATCACAAACTTTTAAAAAGATAGAAAATACAAATTTAGTTTTGCTTTGCCCTTTAATTATGCAGGAATATTTGTATAATATTTTTATTTTACATCCAATTCAAGAATACAGTATGGTGATGACAATAACGGCGACTCAACCCCTTGCATGTTCTCCTCGTGTGTTTGTGGCTTTTCTCCTGGTACTCCCGCCTCCCCCCACATTCCATAAACATGCATGGTAGGCTAATTGGCGACCCTAAATTGTCCAAAGATATGAATGTGGCTGTGAATGGCCGGGATAGACCCCAGCATACCCACACCCCTAGTGAGGTCAAGTGGCAAAGAAGATGGATGCATGGAATAATAGTAATAGGTGTTTAAATGTCGCAAGTTTAAGGTACAAAACTTAATTTCAGTATTACTTGTACGTAACCATCAACGTTATTCAAACAGCATTTATGTGTTTTTTCTTGGCCGTGAAATACAACGGTGATACTATTGTAGTACATTCATATTCAGCAGTAATATTTATTTGAATATGAATTGAAATATTCAACATATTATGTCATATTATGTTTCTGTCCTAGTTTCCAGTCCAACCAGTGGAGCCCAGCGGAGACCCAGTCAAGACTTCCCAGGCTACATCCTGGCTATTTACAGCTCCAGGCAGGTGATGGTGGAGCAGGTGGAGGCCACCGCCACCACCCTGGCGGACGCCATCATCCTGCTGACGGAAAACAAAGGCGAACGACACGAGGTAAAGTGCGGTCGACGACGACGCGCCTCCTTTTGGGTCCGGTGGCCGCCTCACAAGCATGCGTGACAAAAAGCGCTGTCATCCTAGGGCCGGGAAGGCATGACTTGCTACTATTTGACGCACGGCTGGGCGGGACTCATTGTGGTGGTGGAAAACCGCCACCCCAAGTACTACCTCCACGTCTCCTGTGACTGCACGGACAGCTTCAATGTGGTGTCGACGCGCGGCAGCCTCAAGACCATCGACAGCGTCCCCCCTTTACACCGGTACACACACACACACACACACACACCAATTCCATTGGGTTTTGGTTGCAAATAAAGTGTAGCGTAAAAATAAAGAGCAAGTTGACACCGCATTTAGCCGACCGAATTTGGGCTTCACTTGCACAGACAAGTACATGCCATGTCCTCCCTCATGAGCTAGGACCCACCGTTTTTTCCTCCGTTATTTGCTCTCATTACCAAGACGTGGATGGCTGCATATTAGAGCAACGCTACTCTATTTCTTCAAAATTCTCAAATAATTACTCCAAATATTATTTGTATTTGAGTACAGTGAGTCTAATTTAAAGCAACAGTCTGTAGATTTTGTACTTGTATTTTTATAGATAGGCTGGCAATGCCGTGAAGTATTGTAAAAACAAGTTCAAGTAATAATAATAAATACGTAATTACACTGTGATAGGCCCGCACGGTGGCCGAGTGGTTAGCATGTTGGCTGCGATGTCAGAAGATAAGGGTTCAAGTCTCCGTTGGGCGTCCCTGTGTAGAGTTTGCATGTTCCTGGGGGGTTTGTCTGGGTTAATAACATTCATTTAAAGCACCAGTAAGGAATATGTGGTTTGTTGTTATAATTGTGGAGCCAAACATAAGGTAAATAAATAAATGAGTCATTTATGAATAAATACATTTTTGTTTAGCTATGTAATGTTAGAATGTGATATTTTGTGTCGTTTGTGTTTACTTTTTTATGTATAATAAAAGTAGCTTAAATTTCCACTTACTTTTTAACGTAGGTTACACCAAGCTATGCCTCCAGAAATTCTATTTGATTCTGTTCCATTTGATTTCCTCGTTTTACTGCTCTCTGTCTCCCTCTGCAGGCAAGTGCTGGTGGTGCTCTCCCAGCTGGAAGGAAACGCCGGCTTCTCCATCACGCACCGGCTGGCTCACCGCAAGGCAGCGCAAGCGTCTCTGGGCGACTGGACGCCCACCAAAGCCACCCACAGCCCCCAGCTCACCCCGGACATTGACGGGCTGCACCGACCCAGGCCGCTATGACCACCGTCCAACAGCATGGCCGCCTGTGAAAGCACCGGAAGAGCGGGCGATGGCGTGTGGAGAAAGACACACATCTGAATGTATTCACCAACACTGAAGCTCTCATCCAAGTCGGGATGAGGGCGGGACTCGCTCAGCCGCAAGGCCCGCTTTTAAAGTGTCAAAATGTGTGGACGGCTTCGGTACAAGCGCCGTACACTTGGGCCCCCGAAACGTCAGGGTGGAGTGCTGTAACTACTGAGCCATTTTCCAAGACTTTCCCCTCAATCCTCCGCCCACTCGGAATACCGGAAACAGCAATCCGACCCGACAGTATGGTACCAATCGAGCCAAACCACTTCCGTGTTTTTTTTAAATATTTGACAACGCAGGTACAGCATCAGGCTTACGTGTTTCATCCTTATATGTTTTATTCTTGTGCGTGTGTGAAGCTCCTAGAAGAAGCGGTCGTTCCTACTTACACGTTCATGCGCTCTTCTATCTCAGGACCAAACCGTGTCATTTAAAGGTTGTTCCTGCCACGGAAAACCTCCTAAATGTTTAGTGTATCGCCGTCTCCGACATGTTCTGTCCACCCTGTAAAGCAGCTTACGTCTTCCATCGCTTCTCCTCATTAGGGATGCTGGAGCCTATCCCAGCTGACTTCGGGCGAGACCTAATAAACACTCACGCGCAACTCCTTTCGGGAAAGCCTGATTGCCCCGTAGCTACAGAGGTAGCGCTACAGTATATTGGGTTCATCCCCTCAAAACCCGCTCTTTTTTTGCCCCGTTTTAGGCACCACGTGGACAAAAGTATTGGGACATTATACCTCCAAGAAGTGAAAATCTTGAAATATGGATTGTTTACACCTCTGGGAACAATTTGAACAAGGTTTTGTATTCCAATAGTGTTGGATTACTTTTCCCTTTCTTACATTTGGTTAATATTTTGCTCAAATTTGTACATTTTGGACATTTGTAGCACATTTTCCTTCAATGGGGACAAAATGTTGACAATTCCCTTCATTTAGTAATTTTCCTAGAATTTTAACATTCCTCTCATTTTGAACTGTTGGAGCAAATTTTGACATGTCCTGTCATTTGGATCATTTCAGTCAATTTAATTTTAGACATTTGCTGTAAACTTTTACTATTTTTATTTATTGGGATATTTGAATCCAATGCTTATCTTTTATAGATAAGTATGGCACAAATTTAGACATTTTCCTTCAGTGAGACGCGGACTCATTTTAATTTTCCTTCCCTACATAAAGCAAATTTAGATCTTTTCATTTGTTTGGAGCAAATATTGACATTTCCCTTTATTGGGACGTTCGGAACAAATGTGACCGTTTTCCCTGAATGGAATGTGGCTTTATTTTTTATTTTGGTAATTCCCCTTAAATCTCCTTAATTGTGGACATTTGGAGGAAATGTTCACCTTTTCCTGAGTTGGTATGTTTGGACCAAATTTTGACATTTTCCATCTTTTGGGTCATTTTGATCATATTTGGACTTTTAATTTGCATCGGTGTACTCAAATGTTGACACTTAAAATGAATTTCGACATTCCTCTTCATTTTAGACCTTTGAAGGAAATTTGTCAGGACATTTGGCTCATATTTTGAGATTTCCGTTATTGGGACTTTTTGTTCTGAGTTCTTTCGGACCAAGCCACACCTTTACTGACTTTACTTGCATTTGGCAACCGGGAAAGGGCCTTCCTGGACTGTTCCCAGAAATCTGGAAGCATAGTCTTGTCCAAAATATCTTGATAAAATGAAGAAATAGGTAGTCGAGCACAATGCCTGATTAATAAACCAACAAAGAGGTTATCCCAGCACTTTTGTCCATCCATTATTTTTCTCGTCCCGCAAATTGGTGCAGTCTAAACGCTGGAGGCTTGCCAGTATTTAAGAGTTTACTTCCCAACACACAAATTCCCGCAGCTGGTGCACAAGTCCCACTTGTGTCTGTCCAAGTGGAGTGAATGAATGCTGTCCCGGAAGGTCACCTGGATGTTTGTCTATTACGCTCGTCCCGTGTTGGCACGGGAGTCCCACGGCAGCTGTTTGGGACAGGGGAGCTCTCTTAAGAGCCCCGCTAGTTTACTTTGGCAGCTTTTCTTTCAGATAATCCAAGCCCTTGCATTTTTTAACCGCGAGGAAAGGATTTCAAACAAGAAGGCCGACAGCCGTTTTACACTTTTCCTTGCTGCCCGAGGCGAATGCGGTACAGTCCGGCGACGGCTACGGGGGGGGTTGTTTTTGTCTTACTTGAAAGTTTTGGAGTGAGTCCAGCTCCATTTCAATTGGAAGCTTAATTTGTTGTTTTTTTTTGTCGCACCATTTTTTGTTTTACCTTCAGTAGGAGTTTAAAAAGTGTGAATAATTTTTTCCAAAGAAACATCCATGTACACGATGACCACTCTTCAAAATATCTGCACTGAGCAGCTGTGCAAATGAAGTTATTTGTAGGAAGGGGATCACTTTGTTTTCTGTCTTGGTGGTCACTTTGGCTCTCACTGGCGCCCTCTCCTGTTTAAGCTGTGGTGGTGTTTTCTTTTTTGGTTGTCTCACTGGCGCCCCCTACTGCTGGCCAGAATAGGCTACAGGCTAGAGCCCACACACTAGCTGGCCTTGTCTCTCCTATGAAACTGTACAGGTGCAAAGCTAAGCTCTGCTGTAAAAATGCTAATATAAGCTTTTAAACAAGAAGTAGTTAAACCCGACAAACTGGGTGCTAACTTTTAATTAAAAAAAGCTTACGAATGTGATATACAGTATATATATTTTATTGATCCTTTTTCGTCGGGGGGGGGTGAGTATGTGTGTACAAAGTTGTTTGTTTTAATATTTCAATCTCAGGTTCCAATGGACCAAATAAAGTTTTTTTTTAATTAAGCATCACTTTTTTGTTGTTTTGTTGCACTGAAAGCTGCAAAATGTGAAACGCGTTTTGATATTTCACTTATGGGCACATTTGGCTCACATTTTGGCATTTTCTGTCTTTTCGACTTTTTCATCGTCAGAACATTTCATTTAAATTGTGACATTTTTCAAATTGGGGAAAGTATCGGTACACTCCGCGTTCCCAGTAATGTTGTTTCCATGTAGACGAGCGAAACCAGTTTACGACGTAACCGCCCCATTGCCGTCACCTGGGAGGGGGGGAATAACTGAGAACCACTTTGGCAGTAGTTTCCAAACTTTTTTGGGAACCCACCACCCAACCTGCCACCCGCACCCCAGTCATACCGCCGGGCCACGCCCCCCAGTTCGAAAACTACTGCACTATGGGAAGTCTAGATGAGCTTTGGAAAGCTGAAGTTCTTTCTTCTATAGTTGGGTTTATCACCTGGTTCCGTCCCCTTGTCTGTTTTCAGTGCCGTACGTTGGTCTGCTTTGTTTATTTCCTCGTTTAAACCCAGTGAGCCGCTCCCGTCTGGTTACTAATTCAGCACAGCGTGGATGCAAAAAAAACTCAACTTTCATGGAGAATTTTCGGCTGTTTTGGTAGCTGGAGATAGAAGCAGCTGTTTTCATTGGGCAATCCGTCTTCATGTCTCGCTGAGTCCATTACGTGTGCTGTTTCACGAGTCTGACGACTACACTAACGTAGAATTGCTGAACGGTTTTTACTTACAATTGACTTACAATTGAGCTAAGATCATTTTGAGTGGATCAGCAACAAATCTGAAGTAAATAAATGAGCAAAATAGCAAACTAAGTCCTCACAAAAGGGGTGAGAATCTAGTGAGCCTATTTAGGGATGCGCCTGAGGAAAATGGGTCCTTCAATTCGCTGTTCAGAAGAAGAGCAAACTTTTATTAAAAAGTTAATTGAAATGGGAAAACGTCTGAGGAGGTGCAAAACATTGTTGGCTAAAATGATCTCCTATGCCTTAAAATGGAGATCAAAACCAGAGACAGGTGGCAGAAAAGGTGAGATCAAAAAGTATCGAAGAATAACCAGAATTGCAAAGACTCAGCTCCAGGAAGATTAAAGACAGTTTGGTGTTACCTGTAAGTACTATGACAGTTAGAAAACATCTGTGTGAAGCCCCAAACACACTAGTAAACCAGCAAAATCTTGGTTCCTAACCAACAAAATGAATGTTATGGAGGGGCCAGCCCAATCCCAGGACCTTAATCCAATGGAGAACTTGTGGGGTGACATGAAAAATGCTGTTTGTGAAGCAAAATCAAGAAATGTGGATGAATTGTGGAATGTTGTTAAATAATGTTGGAGGGGAATAACAGCTGAAAGGAGCCACAAGTTGGTAGAGTCCATGCCACACGGATGTGAAGCACTTATAAAAAACTAAATATTATTTTAGTCATTCACAGGATTGCCAAATCCTACAAACAAAAAAGTTTGTACAAAATAGTTTGGAGTTTGTAACGCCAACGGCAGACACTGCTATTTTTTTAAACACGCCCCTTTCAACTAATTGTCCAATTGCACAGCCTTAAGAGCGTGCATATCATGAATGCTGGGTCTTGGTTGTTTTCTGAGAATCTACTGCACCTACCGGTAACTTGTTAGCCATGTAGCAATAAAAATATACTAAAAACAGTACTTTGTCTTAGTCGCATCGCACTGCTATTATTTTCTGTAAATGGACATGTCAACATATCCATTCATGATATTCTCTTAGAACCAAAGACCTCCCCTTTAAAATCTCCTCCTCCTTCTGTGCTCCATCCCTCCTTGAAAATGTCCTCCTGTCCTGCTTTCTAGTCTTCGCCAGCCCCCTGTCTCTCCAGTCCGTCCCTCCACCCCTGAAACCCAGCCACCCTCACCTCCATCTACACTCGCAGTCCCGCCCCCCCCCCCAGGGATACATTTGTTACAGAACCTGAGGGCTTCGTAAGAGGATGACACCCTGCGTAAGGAGCTGTCAACCACCTCAATCCCAAAGCAAGAAGCAAGCTAAGACACCCAGCAGAAAGTTGTCTTTGCTCGGAACCAAAGGTAGGGCGTGTGTGTGTGACATTTTTGGGACTGGACTGGCGCTGGCAGCTGAAAATGTGATCAGGTTCGGGTCAACTTGTGCAAGGACTGCTGTGGTGAAGATCCGGAGCATTTAATTAGATGGATGCCATTTTTTCCACTCCAGTTCTGGGGGCAACGCATGCGTGACCGTTTCAAAAAATGCCCCTAAAGTCAACCACAAGTTCCCCTTAAATAGCAAAGGTGCTCACCATACACTGGCAATCGGGCCCGTGACCTCACAGCAGTCTGACGGGACGCTTTGGAAGATTATTGGCTTTTTTGGCTGAAAAGTCCCAACAAGAGGAGGATAATATCCCTGGGATGTTTTGACAATTTATTTTTATTGAAATAGCTGTCATTTTGTCCGTACCCCACCCAAAGCCAGCTGGGATAGGCTCCGGCATACCCGTGACCCCAATGAGGATAAGCGGCATAGAAAATGGATTATTATTATTATCATTATTATTATTATTACTATGCATGCTAATAAACACTACATGAATTTTTTTGGTAAATATTTCACTACCTTTTCACCGTTTCTTTAAGTTTATTTAGGTATATATTTGTCATTTGAATAATTGACTTTATTATTACAACGGCATGAACCAATTAGTCAACCTTAACGTATTTATAAATGTAATCATTCTGTCATGTTAATAATACACGCAATATGAATATAGTTTATTCAGAGAAATGTCATTATCTTAAAAAATATATAAATGATAAAAACAAAAAAATATATAAATACATAATAATTCATTTTTAAAATTAATTTAAACAAGCAGAATATTCAAATAAATATTTTTGATGCGCACATATTATTCAACAATAATGCTGGGATTTAAAAATAATTCATTGTTTTTTTTAATGTATTTTTTTATCATTACTAAAATTAGCAGAATAATAATACTAAACAAAATGTATATTTCTGATACACTATTTTTTAATGCAGTATTCGGGATGATATATATACAAATATTCATACATCATTTTTTAAACCAGTCTAGTCACAGCTATCAATTATTGTAAATGTTTATTTATTATTATTGTATGAATGTTATTGATTTTGTTATGATTTTGTTTTACTCCCTAACTAGGAAGGAATGGCATCACAGATCCCAGCTCTCCCACAGTCCTACACTCCAGGCGCAGACACCATCTTCTCTGACCAGTCTGGTTTCTACTCTCTGGACTCCAATGTTCCTGGTCTCTCCAGGGTGATCCTCAACAAGCTCAGCTTGAGCGACTACGGGCAGTACAGGTAGAACTCTTGGCCAGGCGAGCATCAGATGAAACCAAAACGAAGGGCATGTGATGTCTTAACAGGGCTGCCTTGGAGGGACGGACCAAAGGAATCGCCTTCCGCAACTACAAGGAGATGTTCCAGAAGATGGAGGACACCTTCAAGTTCTGCACAGGCTGCAACAAACTTCCAGAGCATCTGAGCCAGGGCCAGATTCTGAAGCGCTGTCTCAAGTGAGTCCAATGCATGCAGGGGTGCACCGGCACCGATTAACCGGCGCCGAGCTCTGCTCTGACTTCGCTGTGCCTCGTCGGCCCGCTGACTGCGAGCGGACACGGTGGAAGATGTCCAGGTGTAAATATAGCCGAGACCTTCTGACGGTGACTCATCCCTGTGGAACTCTCCAGTCTATAAAACACACGTACTGACACTTCTAATGTCAAAACATCCCGTCGTGGACTTGTCAGCCTACTTTTACGACCGGGCTTTAAAGAAACATACGCCATAAACCGGCCCATTATCTTGCTGGTCCAGCCAGGACGCCTCGTCTTTGTGTTAAGGATGATTGACTCACTCGTTCGCTTGCTGACATCAACCCGTCCCGTGATTATTCACTAAAGCAGCTGCACGTGTCCACCGGACCTTTCGCAAAACAGCACCCCGGTCTTTGGGTGTTGGTAAAAAAAAAGGAATGGCGTCTCCATGGCAACCTCCAATCGACCGCTTTAGAAGTTTGGTTGACCAGCCAGGACACAGCTCATGCGATTGGCCTCAATGCTATCGTTACAATTAAAGCTCGCTCTCAAAACTAAACAAGTTTTATTTCTCTATGGATAATGTGTAAAAATAACTGACCTTAGCATCGCAGCTTTTTAAGGTGTGCAGTTTCCACACTGACCTCCGATCTGCTGCTTTAGTCGTCAGTGATGCTGGTGGACCAGCCAGGACACCTTTCCTGTTGTTTTTAACATCAGTTAAAAAGCGCTGCAATTTGACATTTTTGCAACAAAACAAAATACCGCAGTCTGTTTTTATTACACGGACTTCCACGCTGACCTCCGAATGAGTGAGACGGGTTGACCAGCCAGGACCCCTTTCATTGCTAACATCAATGTTAGCGTTACAGGCAATACGCAAAACATCCCATAATTAACAGCAGAGGTTATATAGAAAATCACCACAGCTGACTTGTATTTATCACTAATACAGTAAATTACACTAAACTCATTCCTAGACCTGATTGTATCTTCCATCCATCCATCCATGTTCTACGGAACTTGTCTTCTTTAGGGTCGTGGGTACGCTGGAGCCTATCCCAGCTGACTTTAGGGGAGAGGCGGGGGTACACCCTGGACTGGTCGCCAGCCAATCGCAGGGCAGACAAACAACCATTCACACCAAAGGACATTTTTAGAGTCGCCAGTTAACCTAACATGCATGTTTTTTGGAATGTGCACGCACAGGGAGAACATGCAAACGTGCACGCGGAGATGCAAACCCAAATCTCCGGACGGTGTGCCCAACATGCCAATCTTCTCTTATCTTTTGACCCTCAAATATGCTGTTTTGTCTTCTAAATGTCTGTTGGTAATTGGAAAAGCTGTCCCGAGTGAATTTGTTTTTATAGTGGCATGCCAAGCCCCCCAAAAGCCCACCAGCCTCACACGCACGCACACTAAAAATTCCCAGCTGCCCCTGCCTCTCTCGATAGTACTTGCTTGTAGCAGCTGATGCTTTGTCGCAGATTAGAGAACAAGTAATGAGACGCAGCCAAAGGGGACTTTTTCACCTCATTATAGTTCAAACGTATCAAGGTGCCCGTTTGCACACGAAGCGTAGTTGATGACGGTTTTAATTACAATGCGTGCCTTTTAAGGTGCGGTCAAGGTAGGACGGCGTTTCCTGTCTGACTGCGGGATGTCATCTTGACGGACGAGGTCAGCAGGATGCTATTTATTCCTTTCATGTCCGTGATCATGTCATGTCCGTGTGATAAAGTGTGCGTGAGATGTGGGGTTGCATCGCAGTGTGCAGTTATTTCCGGGTGAATTAAAACGCCGCAACGTCAGGTGCACCAGTACAAACCAGTGAGAGCCCATTTCCGCGTAAATGTCACTCCAAATAAATCAGCATCCAACATTTTATACCAGAAAATCAGTTTCGGTCACCGCAAGATATAAAACTTATATTATGACAAATAATGTTGTCATGATTTTTTTTCTGATATTTTAAATCAGCACTTGAGATTGACCGCAAACCAGTACAACACGACGCACACCATTTCTTTGTGATTGCAAATTTTGACTGAAATAACGTGACGACATTTCCGAGAAATTTCTGTCAAAAAATGTTTTTATGGTAAAATTTCGCTGGGCATTGACTGGCAACCAGTCCAGGGTGTACCCCGCCTCCTGCCCAAAGTCAGCTGGGATAGGCTCCAGCATACCCGCCGCGACCCTAATGAGGATAAGCGCTATAGAAAATGGATGGATGGAATTTCGCTGGGCAGTTTTGGAAATTGTCCCACGTTTAAAATGCAAGGCTAATTTAATGCTCACCTGTAAACAAAAATAAACATTGAGGTTTGTGCAAAGCAGACAAACTTCGGAAAGAATGTTTTAAATATTTAAATAGGTGGTTCAGTTGTTTTAAAATGTTTTGTTATTTTGTTAGACTAGCGATGTTGTTTGGTTTAGAGACAGTGCTGCTTAGGAAAAGAGCTGGAGGTAGCAGAGATGAAGATGCTGAGGTTCTCTTTGGGTGTGACCAGGATAGACAAGATCAGGAATGAGCACATCAGAGGGACAGCACATGTTAGAGGTTTTGGAGATAAAGTCAGAGGGGCCAGACTGAGATGGTTGGGACATGTCCAGAGGAGAGATAGTGGATATGTTGGTAGAAGGATGCTGAGTTTTGATTTGCCAGGCAGGAGGCCTAGAGGAAGACCAAGGAGGAGGTTTATGGATGTAGTGAATGAGAACATGAAGGTAGGGTTAGATGGAGGCAACTGATTTGCTGTGGCAACACCTGAAGGGATAAGCCGAAAGGAAAAGAAGTTGTTTTTTTATTATTATTATTATTATCGTTGTTGTTATTGCTATGCAACAGTACATAATTTTGGGGTAAATATTTCACTACCTTTTCACCGTTTTTTGGTTGTCAAGTTGATTGATTTGATGATTTTTCCTGTATTTGTTTTATTAATATTAGTTATTCAATATTTCTTCCTTTGCATTTGCCCAACTGTTTTGGATCACGTGGTTGTTTTTAACCGTAGTTATGCTTTTTTTCCAACTGCTATAGATTCTAATTTTCCCAAAATGTGCATACCACGGCATGCCAGCTTTATGATTTCTCAGCGAGAAGATGTGTATCCCTGTGCTTGTGCATCTGTGTGGAACAATGAGAGCTGTCCCTCCCATCCTGCCAGATGTTTAAACGTGTACTACTGCACCAAAGACTGCCAGATAAAGAACTGGCCTCAGCATAAAAAGGCATGCAAGACGCTGCGTCTGGTGGCCATTGACAGACTGGTGGAGTGGCTGATGTTCACAGGTGAGTAGCAAAGCTGAGACAACGTGAAGAAGATGATGTTGTACCAGCAAACATCATCATCCTTACAGGAGATCTTCCACTTGCTACTGACAAGTGGTCCAAGCCAGCTGCGGAGGTAAAAACCTGGCAGGACTGGCTTCCCCTGCACCAGGAGCACCTCAGGCCCCGCCTGGACGCAGTCTTGTCATGCGCTAACATGGAGGCCCTCTGGAAGAACGCCAGCAGGCCCAAACCAGAGGACACCGACCTGCGTCAGTCCGTGTGGCGAATTCAGAGCGAATTCCTCTCCCGGGTCCTCACAGTGGCTGTCGCCATGCGGCACTACAACCTAGACCCTTACGCTAAACCTCTCACGATCCACGTAGCGGGGGCGTCCCATAATGAGACCATGGGAGCCAGACTGACGGACTATGACGAGCTGAGCAACATGTTCCCAGGACATCAGGGCATGGAGGTGGTCATGGTGGGACCGGAAGTAGTGGAGGGACCCATCATGAGGCCTCCGCTCACAGCATTCGGGCCCAAGCGGAGGGTCTACATCAGCGCCTACAAGGGGCTTTACCATCAGTTCTGGGAGGAGTTGGTGGAGAAAAAGGAAGCCTCCAAACCAGACCTGGTGGTTGGGTTTCATCCTGGTACGTGAACGCGCCATATCCTAACGTGATGTACAAAAGTATAAAGTTCTTGTTGTCGTTGTGACAGGTAAGTGACAGAGTCCGAAAGAGGCTCTGATTTACAAAACACGTGCGTTCTAAATCCCGCTCTGTAAAACTAGGCGAGATTCACCCCGGTCGAATGGCGTCCCGCATTTGCGGGATTCATGCATGCGTAGCGCGCCACTCTGCTCTCAGTGTGCCGTGGAAGCTGACTGTGCACTGCTGGCTTGGGACTGCATTAGGGCGGTAAAGAACTCGGTGAGAAGAGAAACAGCAGAACAATACTTGATTTGACTTTGAAACTGATCGAACTTTGGAGGAGGTGCTGGATAAATTTCAGTCCTGTAGTCCTTGCCGTGGCCTTAGTGGGGTTGCGATTGCTTGCTATTCTGGTTTTCATTTTAGCAGGCTGTTTATTTTACACCTAAAACTGTGACGTGTCCTTTAAATGAAATGACGGCTTCCAGGGTTTTGGTGGCGTTCAGGGAAGTACAGCATTGTGGTATTTTTAACCTGCCGTCTCTCACCCAAAACTTTAGCGAGCTCCTCAAAATAAGGCCACTCCTGTCTTGGGCCTTTTTTTTTTTTTTGCTCAATTTTAAATTACTGACGACCAGAGCTGGTTTATAC
Organism: Oostethus manadensis; assembly: GCA_024372805.1. Lineage (NCBI taxonomy): Eukaryota > Metazoa > Chordata > Actinopteri > Syngnathiformes > Syngnathidae > Oostethus > Oostethus manadensis. The sequence continues at coordinate 3,701,996 of QODF01000050.1, read as the reverse complement.
TTTGAGTTTTGTAATAACAGCAATATGCAAAATGAGAACACAGGTATTATGCCATCTGTCCTTGTTTGTTTTGGTGAACCCATTTCCACAAAACAAACATTAAGGACTAATGCTTGAAGCAGGGGTCGGGAACCTTTTGGGCCATAAAAGTCCCATATTTTCATATGTATTTCCATGAGAGCCATATCCTATTTTTTCACCTGATTTCAACTAAAAGTGCGCATGTTGAAGCAAGTAATTACTTTAATATTTAGTAAGTAGTCTCTGAACTGGATGGATGAAAGTGCTGGGAAGGTTTGATATTTGGAATGTTATTTCTAACACTGTGATCCCTGTCATGGAAACCTTGTAGAACAAAAATTATATATTTGATTGTAATATTAGGACTTTATACCCATATTATTTTTGCCCCAACGTAATATTCCAATAATAACAGCTTTATATTGTTTTGTTTATTTCTTAGCCATTTCAAAAATAAAAAAGAACTTCTAAAGTTCGAGACTACAACATCCCATCGTTACTAAAATGACATTGTTTTTACTCATAATTACTATTTTTATTTTTTTCTTAATATTTTGACTTTCTACTCATAAAATTACAGCACTTTTTTCAATTTCTGCTGTTTTTTTATTTTATTTTCCAATTTCTTACAACTTTTTTTGTAATTATGACTTTATTCCTGTAATATTTTGACTTTATTCTCCTAGTATTATAACCTTTTCCGCAACATAATTTTCCAAAAATGACAACTTTTTTCTCCTAATATTTTGACTTTATTTTTTTGTAGAATTGCTGCTCATTTTTCCGTTTTTGCTTTAAAGTTTTTTGTTAAATTGTATTTTTAGGTCACTCTAAATCCCTCGGACTGCGCTTGGAACACCCCTGTTGTTGTTCTATTCATTCATCCATTTTCTATGCCGCTTATCCTCATTAGGGTCGCGGGTATGCTGGAGCCTATCCCAGCTGTTGAAGAAAAAACAAAATGAAAACAAATCAAGGTTATGGTGATATGGTCATCAAAAGAGCCACATGTGGACCCCAAGCCGCAGCTTCGCTAGCCCTGCGACAGGAGGGGGGGGGGCAAATGTGTGTGTGTGATGACACATCATCGCAGTGGCAGCTCGTTAAAGCAGCGCTGTATGCCCACACCTATTGCACGCGTTGCTGTTCTGTGACCCTTTCACCTGCCAAGCAGCAGTAAAGCCCCCTCCGGGGCCGCAACCGTAAACCCCCCGCCCTGCGGCTCACTTATCGCCGTGAGCTAAATATACAGAAATCCATCATGCAGCGAGGAAAGCGCCTGAGAACCCGCATGCGGCATAATGACGAGAGTGGCGGCATGCAGGAAGCACGCGCCGGCAGATGATGCTGCAGGAATGGATTTTTATGATGGACATACGTGACATGAGGATGAGAGAAGATTTATTGCTTCTACACTGGCAAACAACAAAGAGATATGAACTAAACCAAACGCAGCAATAAAAGGCCACGAGGACCGCATGTGTTCTGTACTCATGAGACAAATACTGAGCACGATAGCATCCTCCAAAAAAACATAAATCATCATTTCTACGGTGTATTTTGCATATGAAAAAGACGGCTGAAGATGGATTATCGTTTAAAAATCTTCCTCGGGTGCACGGTGGTTTAGTGGTTTGCATGTCTGCCACACCTTCAGGAGATGTTTAAACCTCAGTTCGCCACGGAACAGTGACGCAACGTGAAACACGTCAGTCGAGCGGGCTTGAAATCGAGCATTACGTAGCCGTTTATAATATTATGATTATTATATGACATCCCTGCCCTAGATGGTCTTGTACTCACCCCCCACAATACAGCCAGCACCCTTGGGGTCATCTTCCATCAGGACCGTTCCTTTAGGTCCTCAACAAGTGTCAAGAACAGCATTTTTCCTTTACCAAACAGAAGAAAATCCGAAAATTCCTGCCACCACCAGAAGCAGAAAAACATTTTCATGCTTTTGTGACCTCCAGGTTGGATTATTGTTAAGGAATCTTTAAAGACCCTTCGGTTAGTCCAAAATTCTAAGCGGAACCTTCTTACATACAAAGCACTGCACAGTCAGGAACCAGTGAGCTCCTAGAACCCAGTCAACCCAGTAGAACACAGAATTTACAATTACTTAGAAGTAGAATAGGAGGTAGATCTTTTAGTTAGCAGGCTCCTGTCTTATGGAACCTTTTCCTTGACTCAGTCCAGGAGGCAGACAAGACTAGGACTTCTGGCTCGATCTCTCTTGTTCTTTCATATCTCGGCCCGATCGGTTGAGTGCAGGTCGTGTGCAAGAAATAAAGTGTTGATATTTTGCCATGAAGTACAAGCAGCTTGGACGAAGGTGTTGCTTTTTGTACCAGACTTGTCCGAACGCTCCTGTTGGGCCCAAGAGCCGATCCCGACCTTGCATGAGGGCGCCGTTCTCTTCAGCGCTGCACAATTTGCGCCATCAAGGCCCGAATGCAGCACTTTATGTCCCGAAGGTTTCAAAACACGACATCCTTGTCTCCTCTTTTATCTCGAGGAGAAGCGCTGACCTCGGGCTGAAGCTTGAACGAGTTCCGAGCTCCCCCGAATGCACCGCTCACATCCCTCCCGTGCAGCGTCACGCCGTTCAACGCCACCCGACGTCCTCCAAAACTGTGAGGCCGTTATTGATCAGCAAGGGGCTGACTCAAGGGCAGAGCAGCGGGGGGTTGCAGGTATCTGATTTCCGAGCTCAGATGACCGGGTGAAGGGCGAGCTATTCCTGCCGCGCCATAAATCCGAGCCGGGGCTGAAGTGACGAGTGGCGGTAATTATGAGTGCCACCGGGGATCTTCAGCTAGCCGTGATGGGGATGCAAAGTTGCTGTCCTGTTGTTCTACATGCACGGTACACCACAGCATGTGAGGGAACAAAAGATCATCTGTGCAAATAAGTCGTCATCATTTGCAGGTTTCCACGCCAATCAAGGTCTGGTGGAAGGTTGGCTCCCCACGCTCCTGCTGCTCCGAGACCACAACCTCCCGTCGTTCTTCACCATGTACAGGTCGGTCATATGTCATATTCCAACTTTTCATGTTTATTTATCATTTTATATATTTGATCTAGATCTGCCGACATTTCATTTTGTGTGTCCTGTGTTGTTATGCTCAACAGTGCCAATAGGAACGGAGCAGAAAGGACATGATGATGTTCACTGCTCTGCATGTGCATCATATCAACACATAAGTTAAAAGTGCTTTAATCTTGCCCATGTTTTCATCTTGAAGAATTAATCAGTCGATTAATTAATTTATATTAGTGTTCTCATCCCTGCACGGTGCACGCGGTGAAAACCTGTCAATGTGAGTGGGGATTCGTTGGTTGTAGGTGTTTTTGTACTTGGGATCCAGTTCTCGACTTCACTCTATTTTGTATTTGTATGATATTTAAAGTCAGTTGGAAAACTTTGCTCGTAGCAATACAGTTAACAAAGCTGACAGATTATTGACCTGTCTGCACGAATCACCAACTTCACACATTCACTCATCATCCATTTTCTATGCAGCTTATCCTCATTAGGGTCGCGGATATGCTGGAGCCTATCCCAGCTGACTTTGGGCGGGAGGTGGGCTACGATTTTTTTTTTTTAAATCAACTTCACACAGATGAGTAAAAAAAATAATTAAAAAATAAAGTCTTGCAGATCCCTTACGCGCACCCACAATTTGAATTTTGAGTTTGACGTTGTTCTGTAAATAGTTTTCAAATAAACAACAAACATAGCAACTTCTGATCAATCCATGTCAAGTTCATACTTTAAAAAATGCACCGATTTAATCCCCGCCCATTTTGATTAAGCCACACCCACTTCCTGTTTATGCCTTGCCCACTACAGGTACAGACCAAAAACTATAAAATTAATTAACCAAATAACTATGTTCAATATTTCGTGTATAATGTGACCATACAGAATAAAAAAAAAGATGCAAGATTACTATAAAATAAACCAAGTAATTACACTCAATATTTTAAGTTAATCAAGATTTTGCTGCTATATATACTTTTTGTGCATTAGTAGTGCACACATACTGAAATGATAATTAAAATTCATACCTAGGTCATTAATAGGTAATAATATTATGTTTGTTTATAAATAAGATTAACTTAGCATGTGACAAGCTGTCGCCGGTTGACTACACATTTGACGGGCTTCAGTTCACTTCCTTGATAATAAGAAACAAAGTGAAAGTCAACACAAAACAGGTCACGTATCTGGTCACAAATTGCCAGAAAGGCGATTCGGGTGCATGCTTATCAGTGTAAAGCTCAGTGAAACACTTTCATGATCTTCTCAATTGTTACCAAACCAAGTGTGGTCACTACGTGGGCGATAAAACAACCACTATTCCTTGTTCCTGTTGCTTTAAATGAGATGTAACATTGGCATTCAAATATGTAGCTGTTCTTATTAGTTGTGGCATCACCATTTTTATCATCACAAATATCATTGGGATAAATGAGCCTTAAACCCGCGAGCCTCCGCAACGCCTAGTCCTTGCTGACTCACCCAGGTTTCCGTTTGAAACGTCTTCGGTTTGTTCCAACAGTGACATGGAGCTGAAGTACTCACTGGAAATCCTCCTTGAGTTAGGGATGCACGTTAGGGCCAGCGGCGCCAACCCGTTCACGTCACAGAAGCCAGAACAGGTGCAGGCCTGTCCCAACAAGCCTCCAGCGTACTGCAATTCCCACTACGTCGCTTTCCGGGGACCGCGAGGAGATCTTGAGGAGGCCAACTAAAAGATGAAGAAGTCTTTGGTCAACATGGGCAATGCTTCATTGACCTGTTTTACTGCCCGTTGTTGGATTGTGACACCGGACGGTTCTAGTGGTCAGGTTGTAGGTTAGATACATGCATGTTATGGGTTTGCCTGTGTAACCAGACCAAAATGCTTCTCAGTTTCAGTTTCCAAATCAGATCGCATGCATATTATTTGTTATAAATAGATTATACATTCATTATTACATTTGTACATGTACTACTTCAACTTTTTGCAGTGTGGCGTGGTCAGACTAAATAAATACATACATAGCATTGTTACCTTTGCAAGGGCATTTGATTTATTTTTGTATTATTATTTTTTTACAGCTATTGTGCTACAGCGATGGATTAGGTGTACCTAATGTAGTGGTCAGCAAATGATTGTTGTAATGCAACACTGCCCTCTAGTGGTTACAATACGTTAACGCATCCAATTCGTCAGCCTCGACACTGCTCCGATTCCGAAATCCAATCAAATATATAAGAAAAATTGTTAGTACCTGTGTGTAATGTATTGGTTATTGTTTTTTTTTAAATATTACATTTAATGCTGAAGAAATGAGCGGATGACGTCACTGTATAGTTGTAGCTCGAGAGGTCCGGAATAGTTTGTCAGACCTGTCCAGACGGAAGAGAACAGGTGTTAAACGTTTTGCCCCGAGCAGCTGAAGGAGAAGTGAAAGAAAGAACACCACGTCTAACACAGCTTCGAAATGACGGAAAACGTGAGGTAAATTTGACCGAAATGGCCATTTTGTAGTTTTGAATGTACAAAGTAACGCGCATGCGCAAATGTAAGCTCGTGAGGCTCCGCTAGCCGCTGCATGCTGACAGCTAGCCTAGCTTGAGGTCAGACCACAATGTCAATGTTTTAGCCTTAAAACGTATTAAGTTATCAATGTGAGCTGTCAGGTTTAAACCCAAAGACACAGTTTAGGACATTTGATAATACAGCGTGTGGTTGATTTGCCCACACTATCCAATAATGTCCCGATATCCAATAATGTCATGAACGATTGGTTCATTTTGAACGAATCTTAAATGTGACTCTGGAAGAACGAATCGTCTCGGGCAGTGATTTGTTGAGTCGCGCATGCGCATTTTCGTAACATCCTATGCCGCTTGAGTCGGAAAGAAATTGATTAGTTCCTCACACGAGTCTTCGGCTTTTGAGTCGTTGGTTCATCACGTGACAGCCCCATAAGCCTATCCCATGCTGCATGAACCGGAAAGAGTATTGATTAGTTCATCTCTCGAGTCTTCGAGTTTGAGTCATTCGTTCATTTCTCATACTTGAAGAGGTCATGTTGCTTTATGCTGAAGAGGGCGTGGCCTTGAAATGGCTGTTTCAACAAGACAACCACCCCAAACACACTAGTAAACCAGCACAATCTTGGTTCCTAACCTACAAAATGAATGTTATGGAGGGGCCAACCTTAATCCAATGGAGAACTTGTGGGGTGACATGAAAAATGCTGTTTGTGAAGCAAAAGCAAGAAGTGTTGATGAATTGTGGAATGTTGTTAAAGAATGTTGGAGGGGAATAACGGCTGAAAGGTGTTAGTCCATGCCACACGGATGTGAAGCACTTATAGAAAACTAAATATTAGTTTAGTCATTCACAGGATTGCCAAATCCTACAAACAAAAAAGTTTGTACAAAATAGTTTGGAGTTTGTAAAGTCAACGGCAGACACTGCTATTTTTTTAAACACGCCCCTTCAACTAATTGGCCAATTGCACAGCCTTAAGAGCGTGCATATCATGAATGCTGGGTTGTGTTTGTTGTCTGAGAATCTACTGCACATACTCCTAACTTCTTTCCCATGTAGCAATAAAAATATAACTGATTAATCTGGTTAGTAGCATTGCACTGCTATTATTTTGAACACTACTGTATAACTGATTATTTTACGCATGTATCGACTGTAGTTAGTTTAAAAACAATTTAAAGTATCATAAATATGTTTCACTGACCTTTATTTTTGATAAGATTAGTTGCTAAGTCCTGCCTGGGCCTGAGCAGAGATGTTGTGCTTGATGGCGGCCATGTTTTTCAACCAATCTTGCTCAAATCTTACAGACATTTGCTTGTCATTCCCCTAATGGTGTGTTCCAAATTCTGTGGTGATTCAGCTAAACACCTGAAAGTTACGGTGGGGGTTGAGTAGAGGGTGCTGTGCTGTGTGAGAAATAATGGAATAAATAGATAGGAAAATAATCGTACATGCAACAAGGTAGGGCTGCTGGTTTTGCCAAGTGTTTACCCTTTTATTTGCAGCTGTTCGAATGTTTGTATCCCTTTCCAGAGATTCCCCACAGCTCAATGATAAACTCACTGCCTTCCGTTCCCAAAAGGAGATGTTTGAGACGATGGAGGAATCTTTTCAAGTGTGTGCCTGCTGTGAGAAGAGGCCACATCAGTTGTCAAACCCTCAAAGCCTGAAGCGTTGTTCCAGGTAAACTAAAACCACCTCCTATCTGCCTCTTGCAGCTCATTTTCTTATAACAACCAATCTTTTTTCTGTCTTCTGTGTAGATGTCTTAATGTTTATTACTGCTGCAAGGAGTGTCAAAAGGAAGATTGGGCCAACCATAAAAAATTCTGCTCACAGCTGCGTCTTGTTGCCTTCGACAGAGTAGTGGAGTGGCTTGTTTTCAAAGGTCTTATCAGCAACTCCAATACTAGAAGTGTACACCATATATGTACATACAAAACTGTATTTGGCTGATTTTTTTCAATTTCCCAACAGGAGATCTTCCCTTCCCTACAGAGAAATGGTCTAAGCCTCAGTCGGACATTAAGAACTGGGATGATTGGCTCGCCATGCAAGGCGGTCTAACTGCTCGCCTCCATCCCATTTTGACTGGAGTGACCATGAAGGATATTTGGGCCGACGCTGGCAGGCCTCAACCGGTAGACGACCTCTTGAAAGAGTCACTGTGGAGGGTCTGCAGCGAGTTCTTCTGCAGGCCTCTAACCGTAGCTTGGGCTATTCGACTGTTCGGCTTGAATCCTTATTCCAAACCCCTCACCATCCACCTGGTGGGAGCTGGACAAAGTGAGACGCTAGCAGCAAAGGTGACGGACTACGATGAGCTGAACAAGATGTATCCAGAACATCAGGGTGTAGAGATCGTTATGGTGGGACCGGAGATAGTGAACGGACCCATAATGAGACCTCCACTCAGGGCGTTTGGGCCCAAGCAGAGGGTCTATATCAGCGCCTATAAGGGCCTCTACCATCACTTCTGGGAGGAGGTTATTGAAAAGGAGGAAGCATCCAAACCAGACCTGGTGGTCGGATTTCATCCCGGTGAGAACATTTTCCACCTTGCTCCATGGCGATGATGCCAATGTGATTTTGAGATGACAAATTAAGAGAAATATCGCTATTAAGACACCTAATACATTGGCTATGATGCATGTGCAGTCATGCGACAGTGAGTCAAAACATGTAATGCAAATCAAACAGGAACCACAACATACTATTACGTATATCTGCATATCTACAAAATTACTCCAATTAGTACATTAGTAAAATTAATTCGACAATTAGTGTTAGTCCTGGTTGATCAGTACAACAAACCTGTCAGTAAGCCACTAGAAGAGGAAGAGCTGTGTTGAGTAATTGAGTGGTAATGTGGAGAGAATTCATATGTACGCACGCTTGTTAACTTCTTTTTACACTTGCATGGCAGTTATTTAATGTCTCAACTGGTACAGTGAGTGGTTGTACAAAGGGAGGGGTATTGACTATGGAACACATTATTCCAATGTCACTGCAGTTGTCTGATATCTCGGGATTGGTCTGACCAGCAATTATGTATGAACCAATGTTAGCTGTTTTCGTAAGGGTTTGATGCCAGTCAGGGTTTGGAGCAAGGCTGGCTTCCAACACTACTTCTTCTCAGGGATTATGAGATTCCTTCTCTTTTTACTGCTCTGAGGTAAGAACTGGCTAAGGTGCTGCTTTCTTTCTGAAATGCACATTTTGGGACAGTGACTGACACTTCTCTTTTCAACAACAGTGAGACTGAGATGACTTATTCGCTGCAGATCCTGCTGGAGTTGGAGATGGACATAAAGGGAAGTGGAAAGAACCCATTCGCCTCACTCAAACCAGAAGTGGTTGGCTCGTCCCCAAATAAGCCACCGGCCTTTTGTAACTCACACTACTTTTGTTTTCAAGGTCTGCTAGAGAGTGTGGAGTTTGAGGAATCTGAGGAGGCCTGAATGATGTTAGGCAGGCATGGATGTTGTCTATACAGTTGCTCACACACTAATAAATTGGAACCTCATATTTATGTCGGAGAAAACACGTTACTGCTTTTATTGTTTCCATCAAATGTACTTTTAAAGTATTTTTCTAAGGTTTTACGTTTTCTTGTTTGAATTCATTGCTTCATTCACATGTAGTGTAAGTTTGTTTTGTAGTAGATTTGTTTTTGCCCAGTTCATTTTCTTTGTGAAACTACAGTGCTGACAAAATGTGTAACCTTTCGAAATAAAACCCCATTATAATAAAATAGTGGTTTGAGTTTTTTGTGTGAGAGATAATTACAACAGGAACAAACATCTTTCTGGCATTGGCAACAGAGCTCGGACATGATGTGCTAGTGTCTGTTTCTAGTCGGGCATGTTTCTCTATTGCTCTGGTATCAGATGCTAGTTCTAGTGCTAGTTTTTATTCAACTGAAGGACATGCAGTATATTATAACAAAAAAGAATTAGTCAAATAAAAATACACGTGTTTATTGTCTGAAAATGTTTATAACCAGTAAGAGTTGGGTCAGTGTTCCATATCCGCGCTTGATTTTGGGGGAATGTAAATAGGACGCACACAAACCGGAAGTTGTTGTCATTCGCTACTTCTCCTCCAGCGCATTGATTTTCTAGTCTAATAAATGCAAAAGCTTGAAATTAACTCTGGAGGAAGCCGTCGCCTTGTTGGAATTATATTTAGTTGTAATGATTATCTCATTTTCCTGGGCTATTTATTTTATATTCGTGTCGAAGCCGTTGTTTGGGAAAAACTAGCTAGCGAGCTAGCCGGTATTAGCCATGGGTCGATGACGTTAAGCGACACTTGTTGACGTAGATTGAGCTGCAATCGCCTGGAGGCCGCAGATGGATTTCTCAAAGTTCCTGGACGATGATTTTGATGTGAAAGACTGGGTGAACGGCGCCTTCAAGGTGGTGCGGAAGGACGCCCCGGGGAAGGCGGACACGCACGCAGCGACGCTGGTCATGAAGCTGCAGTTATTCATCCAGGAGGTTAACAACTCTATTGAGGGTCCGTTGTCCATTTCAGTAATTTCGGCTCGTATTCAACACTGCGCGCTTTCACCAGTTCGCTGGAAGGTTTTTCAGATCGCACTCACTGGGTGGCTGTTTGTGTGACGCAGAGACGAGTAATCAGGCCCTGCAGAACATGCCCAGAGTGCTTCGAGAAGTGGAGGCACTGAAGCAGGAGGCGTCTTTCCTTAAAGAGCAAATGGTTCTTGTCAAAGAGGACATTAAGAAGTTTGAGCAGGACACGGTTCAGTCCATGCAGGTATGTATAACTCCAAATATCTGCAAAAACTACAAATTGTGCGTTCTCGGGCCAATTCAAGGCTGTTTTGGATGCTAGGTTCTGGTGCAGATCGATCAAGTGAAGAGTCGCATGCAGTTGGCTGCAGAGGCGCTACAAGAGGCTGATAAATGGGCCACACTGAGCACGGACATTGAGGAAACCTTCAAAACACAGGTGCAATAAGGTGTTCTGTGTTTACGCTCTATCTCGCTCCACTCATAACTGAGAAGAACACACGCTTTCAGGATCTCGCAGCCATTTCATCCAAGCTGACCAGCATGCAGAACAGCTTGGCCATGTTGGTGGACACGCCAGACTACTCAGAAAAGTGTGTTCATCTTGAGGCTCTGAAAAACAGGCTGGAAGCCCTGGCCAGCCCACAAATAGTGTCCGCATTTAGTTCCATGTCTGTCGGTAAGTCGGGGTTCGTCCAATGCCCATCTTTGTGAGGTTTCTGTCTAACAGGGGTGGCTGATTCACTTTTCCTTTGCAGAGCAAGCCAAATTATTCGTTCAAGTCTTCTCAGAAATTGACAGAATGCCGCAGGTCCTTGCGTACTACTACAAGTGTCATAAGGTGAGTAGGTCCGAATCCCACTTCTACTTAACCCTTCCCCTTTGTCGTGCCCCTTGTCCTAAAACAGAGGGCCGAGGGACACCGCTTGATTCTCATTACGTCAGCACCCTTCACCCCTGGCTGTGACATAGGCAGATTAGACAATAAATTGTTTGTGCATAATGTTGCCTATCATAAATGAAGGCGTATACATGTGTTTCAATGTTACATAGCCTTACAGGCACTGAAATTTTTTTTCTCAAATATAATATAGAAATAGCAATAGAACGAACTTTATGAGCATCAAACAATGTATTAACCATACCAGGCATTGTTTCAAGGTCTAAAAAAACTTCCTTTTTTTGGCATCGCTCTTCTTCTGTTAATGTTCTTTCACAGATTCTTTTGAAAGAAATCCCAGAACGGCAGTTTTCCATACTGGGATTGCAGCTTTTGAATGGCCCCGGAGTGCTGTGTGGCGGTTCACTCCTGCAGGAATGACACGCGTGCATGATCGATGGGCTAGAACTGTTAACTCATTGGAAATATAATAATAGTAGTAAAAGGAGATTAGTAATAGTCTGCTGAAAACAACTAGAGAGTGTAGGTTAACAAAAAAGCTTAGATGAAGTGGAATAAACTTCAATGATCTGTTGAGCTGTCCACATATGGCCATGTTGTTGACATGTTTATGTAGTTAACTTCCAGGCTGTCGATACTGCACACTGAATGTACAATAAACGCATCTCACCATGAGAATTTTTGGTGCAGTAGGGTGGCTATAGTTTGCTGCAAACCAACTTCACTTTTTAAATTCATGTTAATTTTTCCACTGTACACGTGTGAGTGTGCTGCATGTAAATTTAGTCATGTGACTTCTCCAGGGTCAACTAGTAAATATGTGGCAGGATCTCTCCCAGAGCGAGCTCAGCTTGACTCAGCAGCTATCCGAATTCTACGATACCTTGCTTTCCACGTGGCACACTCAGCTCCAGTGGTGCAGCCAGGTAAAAGAACTCTCAAAAGGTAAAAGATTGAAGATACACTTATAATGTTCACTACCCTCCAGGTGTTCAAGAACCCGTACGAGGTAGTGACAGTGCTGCTGATCCAGACACTGGGCGCCATGGTTCCCTCCGTCCCCGTGTGCCTGAGCGCGGCCTTGGAGCGGACGGCCCAAGAGCAGTGCCTTAACACCCTGATGGAGCTTTACCACACCACGCTCACCTTGGGGCATAACTTGGAAGCCACCATGATGCCACACCTCGGTCTGTTGGGACCCTAGACTCTGGAGTGTGTAAATGACTGCGGTTCATTTTAGTGGTAATAGTGTCTGCTTTTTTCTCAGGTGAAAATAACCTCCTGAAGGTGAATGAGCTTGTGTGTGCACTGTACGACCCCTATAAGTCGTATCAGCTGCAGTATGGCGAGCTGGAGGAAACACACCTCCTCATCCAGATGAGTGCTGTTCCTCTGGTAAGATATGGTGGAACATATCACATCTTATCTACCATATGTGCCGGCAGGCATCCTTACCACAGCTCACGCTGCCTGCAGAGTAGACATGGCGTCTGTAAGCCCAAAGCTCACTCTGTAGAAAGTGCTACTGTATGCAGAGCGAAACTATATTACACAATAATACACGTTCTTAGGTAGATTAGATACTACATTAACGCGATATACAGTTGCGCTAGTAATTATTCAATCGCCATTGTATATACAGTACATTCAAAATGTACTAGCTTTCAGTAAATGCTGAATAATTAAAAAAATACCGTTTGTAATTATTATTATATCGCACAATTAATATTATTACCATTTATATAATTTGTGGAGACATAATAAAATTTAAATGTGTACGAAAAAATATATTGGCTGCATCTAAAATGCATCTGTCCAAATAAAGGCCCCCACCCGAATGAACACCTTACCCTTAATAAATGCCTGCAGCTGACTAAATAAACACACCAAGCTACCGTATGAGTAAATGTGGTGCTTTACCTGATATGCTAACCTTTTTTTTTCCCGTTTTGGGTGTGGTAAATCACACATTTCCCTCTTTTGTCCACCTGTAGGAGCACGGTGAGGTCATTGATTGCGTGGAGGAGCTGAACCGCTCCGTCGGGAAGCTGTTTGGTCTGGCAAGCGCCGCCGTGGACCGCTGCGTGAAGCTCACAGATGGACTAGGCGTGGTTGGCCTCCTGAAGGCTCTCAAAGCGCTCTTCACCAAGTAACTATCCTCACTCTGTTGACTGTTGTGCACGCATGATAGTGCTGGTATTTGTTGCTTTCAGGTATGTGTCGGACTTCTCAACTACACTGCAGTCCATCAGGAAGAAGTGCAAACTGGAGGAACCACCCACTTCTTCTGTGTTCCAAGAAGACTGGACAGCTTTCCAGAACTCTGTCAGGTTTGTGACATACAGTGGTTTTACAGTTTTTGCATGTTTGTTACACTTAAATGTTCCAGATCGTCAAACTGGTTTTAAATATGTCAACGATAACACGACTAAACACAAATGCGTCCAAAGCAGTCCAAATTCAAGGTGATTGCCACCCCTAACAGCAAAAACTGCAATCAACTGCTTGCGATTACTTGCAGGGAGTCTTACAGAAGTAAGGAGGAATTTTGGACCAGTTGTCTTTGCAGAATTGTTGTAATTCAGCCACATTGTGGGTTTTCCAGCAAAACCGCCTTTTTAAGGTCATGCCACAGCATCTCGATAGGATTTAGGCCAGGACTTTTGGATCATTGTCATTCTGCAGAACCCAAGTTGGTTTCAACTTGCGGTCACAAACAAATGGTCGGATATTTTCCTTCAGGATTTGTTGGTAGACAGCAGAATTAATGGTTCCATTGATCACAGTAAGTCTTTCAGGTCCTGAAGCATTAAATCAACCTCAGACCATCACACTACCACCGCCATATGTTACTGTTCTTTTTCTGAAATGCGGTTATACGCCAGAAGTAACGGGACACACACCTTCCAAAAAGATCACATTTTGTCTCATCAGACCACAGAGTATTTCCAAAGGTCTTGGGATCAAGTCGTTTTTTGGCAAAATTGAGACGAGCTTTAATGTTATTTTTGTTCACCAGTGTTTTTGTCCTGGAACCGTTTTGCCCGTGTCTGTCTTGAGGTGGAGTCATGAACACTGACCTTAACTGAGGCAAGTGAGGCCTGCAATTTTCACTTTTTCACAAGTGGCCATGAAGATTTAGATTTTTTTTCCTCTCTTAATAACAAAACGTTTCATTTGAAACTAATTTGTGTTATCATTGACTAATATTTAAATGTGCTTGATGATCTTAAGTGTGACAAACACAAAGAAGCCACTAAGAAATGGGACACCACTTGGTTGTCATTCCATCATCAGCCCGCTGGCATAGGTAGATGAGAGGATGATTTTTTTATCCATAATAAACGTTTCCTATCATAAAGTAAGGTGCACACGGTACTTCATTATTTCAGTGTTTGATAGCCTACCTCGCGCATTTTTACAAACTATGATTTGCACAAACAACAATAATGAATAAAAACTTAAAGCCAGCATAGAAACAACATTTACGAAAATACAAAATGTGAAATCAACAGTCAAATATACATATGAAATAGAAATAACATAACAAACTTCATCAGCTAATGTATAAACCTTGTCAAGCATCTTTAGAAGGTTTAAAAACCTTCCTGTTTTGGTCTGTCCCCTCCTGTCGTTGATGTTCTCCCTTCAGATTGTATTGTACGAAATTCCAGAATGGCGTTTTGTTGCATTTGACGTTCCTTACTGGGACTGCAGCTTTAAATGGTACTGGAGTACGGTGTGGTGTGGGCTCAGCTTCTTTAGCAGGAATGACACATATCCATAATTGATGAGCTACAACTATCAACTCATTGTAAATACAACAACATAGTAGTGGCAGTAAAGAAAGCAGGTATAGAGTAATGGTTGAAGTAACAGATGGGACAAAACCTCGTGTGCTGTCCTCATACGGCCATGTTGTTGTTTTATGTAGCTCACTTCCTGACCATCCATACTGTATGCTGTGCATGCAATAAACATAGGTCACCATGGGAGTTGTTGGTGGACAGTGGGTGGCTACAATTCACAGCAAACAGACTGCACTACCACGTGCTTCGTTTTGAGCGATAATATAAAACAGTACACTTCAGTAATGTAGTTTCCAGTCGCTAGGGTTACCCGTAACAGGCGAATATTTACATATTCCCCATAGCCCTCCATTTCAATTCCGCTCCCTGACCACACTTGGTTTGTAGGGCTGTACACTCCATAGCACTTAGATCTGGAACGTAATCCTTCTTGCTGAAGTGTCCACTACTCACGTGGCTTTTTCATCCTGGCCACTTCGGTTCCGCCTTTATAGCAAATGTGGCACGAAGCCAAAGTTGTCTAATAGCAATGCCAGTGACAGGAACAGAGAAGAACAGACAGAAAACAACACCAATCGATGGTGAGGTATTGAATTATTATTTATTACTCTTTTGAAAGCTGTTTGAAACTGTTGATGCGCTACACTGCTGATAGGGATGTCACACAACTTCATGTCAAAAAATCCAAAGTATCCCTTTTACGTCGGAACCTCTCACTCTTTCCAAACAAGACACTGATACAAATGCACAGGAGTATAATTATACATGCAAACGAGCAGATGACACTTCTCACTTAAATACTTTATCCCAATTTGTTTTTTTGCCACTCACACACACCAAGGACCTGGAGAGATGCAGAGAGCCATGTTTCAGGGTTGTCTTCTCTTCAGGTCAATACAGAACATTTGTTCCCATGTTTGTCAGGATTCCACAAGGTGAATATTCATTTATAAGTACATGCATTTAAAGTATGGGCATTGTGCTTTACAGAATCATTGCCACATGCGGGGAGTTACTGAGGCAATGTGGCGTTTTTGAGCAGCAGCTGTCAAACAAGTGAGCCAACGTTTGCCTAAGATCCTGACTCCTCTTGCGTGGATGAAGCAATGCTTTAATTGCGCAACTTCACTGTCATGAATCAACTATTCCTTCAGGATCATGGGCACGGCAGGCAAGTACCTGTCGGAGACGTATAGCCCTCGCAGTCTGGCGGGCATCCAGGAGGCCAGTGCCGCCGAGAGGAAGGGCGCCACCAAAAACCCCTGGCAGGAGTACAACTATCTTCAGAGGGGCAGCATGGCGGAGTACAGCTCTCTCATGGAAGTGCTGTACTCATTGAAGGTGTGGCGGGGGGCTCCCCAAGGCTGTGATAGTCTGCAACTGCCATCCTATTTGCATTTGTTTGTGTTGCAGGAGAAGGGTGCTGGCAACTCTAACCTTTTAGCCGAGCCCAGAGGGGGGCTGACCCGACTCAATCAGCAGGCGCATCACCTGGCCTTTGACTCTGTCTTTCTACAGATTAAACACCAGCTCTCTCCTGTTGCCAAGATGGAGGTGAGCCTCCATGTGTGTATTTTAATATTTGAGTTATCTAGTATGCTGTACTATTGTGTCGTTCATGCACAGAGCCAAGAGTCGCCTGCTTTAGGAGAGAGCTATGCTGAGGACCTGCCTACATTCAGCCTGTCGCCACAAGAGTACATCACGAATGTTAGTTGTTTTTTTTGTTTTTTAACTTACTGTAAATACACCTGCCCTCGTCACAACATTAGGTACACCTTACAATGTTGCAATGTTCAACACCGCAGTAAAACATACGTGCGTTATAGCGACCTAATTGATCTTATTTATTATGTGTTTTGTGAAACTGCGACAAGAACAACGTCAAATTAAAAGGACAAAATGAATTCAGAGCCACCATCCACCAGTTCAAGCCTGGACTTCAGTTTTTCAGAGAGGTTGTGTACCACAAACATGCACATTAGCCCTTAATAATGCCATCAAATTGTAACTTTGTGCGTTCTCACATAGCTTCAGCATTTGGGACCAAATATGAAGTGAAGAAAAGGGAAAATACAGTACAGTAGTATCTGTATAGCAATGCTCCCCTAATGAACCCACATTGTTCAAAGAAGTCATAATGCTTAATAACAATAACGTATTGTATTGACCTGACTTTAAAACAACCCTGCATTGGAGACCTGTGTTTGGAAACAAATCAGTGAAAGAACAACTGGTAAATTACAATAAAAAAATAATATTTCTTCACTTCTTCATTGATCACTGTTATCTTAAGCTAAATTTCTTCAGCGGGTCACGATTGCATCTCTTCAGGTCCGGGGTGTGTGTGACACTTGGCCCACCTGCTGCTTTGCAGGTATAAATCTCTAGACCCCCCCAAAAAACCAAGGGGTTTGTCTTTTCCGGACTCCCTTTCTCTGGCAAGAAATATGGGTTGATGAAGTATATTACTAGTATAAAACTTGTTTGAGGTGAGGTGTTTTTTAGAGCGGTTTGCAGAAAGGTGGGATGACCAGATGGCTTCAACCACACAATGTTGTCTTCTTCCAGATAGGTCAGTACCTGATGTCTCTGCCGCTCCATTTGGAACCCTTTGTGACACAAGAGGATCCAGCGTTAGAGTTGGCATTGCATTCGGGGAAGTTACCTTTTCCTCCAGAGCAAGGTTACTGAATCCCACCCCTCAGGGTTTTTGCCACTCATTCCTTTTTTTAATTTTCCCATGACTTTCACTTCCACCTCAGGTGATGATCTTCCTGAGCTGGACAACACAGCCGACTACTGGCTGGGCTCCATCGCTCGGGCAACCATGCAGATGTACTGTGATGCCATCCTGCTCATTCCTCAGCTCAGCGCACATTCCACCAAACAGCTGGCCACAGATATTGGTAAGTGAGATCAGATACTTTGACCACAACATGATGATAAAATATGACAGCTAAAGATGTTAGACGGCATTTACACTTGCACACGAGCAGGTAAGAGACAATAAACTGAGACATGGACAGTATGGGAGAGGACATTGCTGACTAGAAGACATCGCTTTGGGCATTATGATTAGTTTTTAACAAATAATTACAAGGAAGATTCAAGAGGCTTCAGCCATGACTTGAGAATTCCCGGATAGCTGCGAGAGGTGTGAGGTGGTGATACGCACCGCCCACATTGTGTGCTCATATGTTGCAGTGCGTTCACATTGCTTTCAGGACCATCCATCCATCCATCCATCCATCCATTTTCTTCCGCTTAGCCGAGGTCGGGTCGCGGGGGCAGCAACCTAAGCAGGGAAGGCCAGACGTCCTTCTCCCCGGGCACTTTGTCCAGCTCTTCCAAGCAGATGCCGAGGCGTTTCTTTCAGGACTAGTTCACGGGAATTATGCATGACACAAATTTTGGACATTGTCAAAAATGTCTTTGCGCACCGGCACGAAGCCCCGCACAGTTTACCCATACTTGGCACCTTTTAACGACCAGTGTACTTATTGCAAATTTGCGTACCACAGCCGGGGACAAAGTGCATGTAAGTGTAAATGAGGCTGTAGTCTTTCCTACCCAGCTGGTATTTACTCAGCAATAGCTCCCTCTGGTGGATTATCTTATTATGACACGATTGACCTATTTCAGCTGGTAAAATGTACAGTAGAGTGGTACCTTGACTTACGAGCGCATTAACTTACGAGTTTTCCGACATACGAGCCGTTACGATGACAAAATTTTGCTTTGGTATACGAGCTTTGATGTGACTTGCGAGCGTACAAACATCTATTAAAGTCCCATCCAGACGAAGACGATCTGAGGCCTAGACGCACAAATACATCCATATCATCCATACGAAGCCGGCATTTGCAGGGTCTGTAAACATTTTTGAAAACAGGCCCCAGAGTGGAATCATTTGAAGACGTCGTTAGCGTCTCCATAGCTCCGTAGTTATGGCCTGCGCCCTAGCTTTTATGAAAACTCTTGCGTCATAGCTCCACCCCTTTACGGACGCGCATGCCCTAAAACTGTAAACACGGAAACCGCAATGGCGCCGTACAGTGTTTTGTTTACGACCCTAATGAGGATAAGCAGCATATCAAATGGATGGATGGATAGAAGTATGTAGCGTTGCGTACCTTAGTACCAAAACCAAATCTCACTCCGACCTCCTCCACCACTCCTACACCTCCGCCAACATCTCCCGTCTGCTCTTCAAGGTAAACTAAACTTAAGAAAACATCTTCATGTCTTTACACTTTCTTTTATTATGTTTTAATATAAGTTTCTTATACATTATTGTGCGTGGAGACACATCATTCTTATTGAAAAACATGTAAACAATAAAAGTTGTTGTGTTTTTTGAGGGCAGTGGAACCAATTAATGGCACTTGCGTTATTTCCTACGGGGAAACTTGTTCTGACATCCGAGTAAATCCAGTTACGAGCTAGGTCTGGGAATGAATTAAACTTGTAAGTCGAGGTACCACTGTGTTTCCCCCAGTAATGTTATTGTAAAATGCCGCATCTTTTTGAGACGTATAACGTGTTTGTTTCAGACTATTTAAGCAACGTGATGGATGCTCTTGGCCTGCAGCCCTCCCGCACCCTCCAGCATATTGTCACCCTGCTGAGGGCCAAACCAGAAGACTACAGACAAACCTCCAAACAGTTACCTCGCCGCCTGGCGTCGACCATCGGCGCCCTCCGCTCCATTGACTACTAAAAACAGCCTTTTCCGCCCGCTTGCTCCGCATTATCTGTGTCTGCTGAGGTGACGCTTTGTATACCAACGCACGAGTTTGTGGGCAGTACAACAGTAAGCCACCGTATTGCTTTGCTACTTCCCAAGATCAGGGTACGTGTGAGAGCATTGAATTACTTGTCATGCTAATTCCAATGAAGATTTCATAGATTGCATCCTTTTAGCTGTGTGTGGACATTTTTTATGCTGTAAATGTGTACATAAAGCATTTCCACAATATAATCTTGTCCTGATGTTGTTGAACTGGCCCTTTAACAGCATCCGACTGTCTCCGGTTCAATTCAAAACTGGCATTTTTGGAGTCCTAAAAGCAACCTTTACCAAGCCTGCCTTGCAGGAGAAACTTTAAAACGGCAGAGCACACCTGTCACATAGACGATCTTTGACTCCCCCTTTTTTTTTGCAGCAGGTCCTTAAAAACAGCACAGCGTTCCTGCCATAATATCTTTTGTGTGCTGTTTTTAAGGAGTAATGCACAAACGCCCGGCTCCCTATTGATGAGCATCCAGCAGAACACGCTCCGCACCTAGAGGACCTCCGATGTGTGGCATGGCTTTCCTCGTGGATGACTTCCTTCATGACTGCGTTGGCCAGTAGGCGGTGTAAACATGCAGCTGCATGGCGGAGCCTTGCATGGAAATGAGCAATCCTGCGACACCAAGCCGAATGATCTTGATGCACGCGCGGTGAAAATATGCACAACCTCACAAGTATCACATTTAAAGTGGAACTGCTGTTCTGATTGTAAATATAAAACGAATGCAGGCTTCCGCGTCCTCGCGGATCAGCACCGAAGCTGTCCACTTTGGATGTTTGTGCCGCTAAATGTGCTTTTCTGACACGAGCTGGCAGCGTCTTGTGATTGGTGCTCGTCTGGCTGGCCCTGGACTCTGTATGGAGGCCGCCGGGGCATCATCCAGCATCCACCTGCTTCCCTCCAACATGGACCAGTGTTTGGCTGTGACGTCATCCGTCACCGCCCTGCTCGCGCGCCTGCCTGCAGTGTCGCTGCCTCCAGTCGGGAGAGGACGAGGATGGAGTCTATGCAAGCGGCCTTTCCGTCAACTGTTGTCCCGGGCGGGCGTTAAGGACTCGACCGTTGACACAAGTCCCCCCACACTCCCGCCTATCAAGAACTTGCGGGGTGGAGGAGACCAGAACCGTGACGAGATGCTCCGAGGCGGCGATAGGCGAGGGAGCGGCGGGCTGCGGCGCTCCGGCCACCGAGGAGGCTTTTTAGGGAAGACGTCTACCGGGTAAACGTCCGCGACATAAGCCCAAATCCAAGCATCGGGGTGGGGACACGTTTGGGCCGGATGGAGCCGCGCGAGCGTGAATAAAAGATGAGGCACCCAGCTCCGGAGCTTCTCGACGGGTCGGTGTCGAAGCTTAGAAGCCGCCGAGGATCCTGCCCCTCGCGCCCCGCGACCCGGGCCGCGCCGCGCCCGCGCAGGGGATGCCTTGTGCGGCCGCGCGTGTGAGCGGAGCCACGCAAACCACCAGGCCTCCTCTCCAGCGGGGCTCGCCGGGGAGGAGCACCGAGTGACGCTGCGCGGAGCCCCCCGCAAGATTTCGGAGAAGTTCGACACCGCCGGACGAAGCAGCCGCCATGGCCAAGGTGGTCAGCAGCAAGGAGAAGAAATCCTTCAGCAAGAAACTCTTCCGGAGAAGTTCGGTCCGCTCCGTGGGCAGCTTCATGAACAGAGTTCTCCGGACTCTTTCCACGTTGTCACATTTCAGCACCGACGAGCAGGCCACGCACGACGACAAGGACGACGCCGCTTTGGTCCCGACCACCACCGGGGGTTCGGTCCCGTCCGACGACAGCGACTGTGGGGGGTTCCCTTTCGGGGACAAGGTGCCAGGCGTGGCCGGGCTGAAGAACCACGGCAACACCTGCTTTATGAACGCCATCCTGCAGTGCCTGAGCAACACCGAACTCTTCGCAGAGTACCTGGCCCTGGAGCAGTTCCGGGGAGCAGGAGGAGGAGGAGAGGCCGGCAGCGGGACCGACATCAAGCCGAGCAGGTCCAACGGGGTGCTGGTGCAGAAGAAGAGCAGCCAGCAGCAACAGGAGGGGGCCGGGGAGGTGACCGAGCAGCTGTCCGGCCTGGTTCGGGCTCTCTGGACCTTTGAGTACACACCCCAACACAGCAGAGACTTCAAGGTATGTGTGGATGCATCAGAACCTATCATAGCAATCTCGGGGTTGGCATACACTACGCTGTGCATTGATGTTTATGATTCTTCATACAGTATGTGTGCAGAATAGACCAATTTGGGCTCCAAAAGCACATTCAGAACTTTTTTTAAATTGTTTCAAAATGAGTCTTGTGGCATTCAATCAGTGATCAATTTGTTGAACAAACAGGTGTGAATCTGGTGGCCCCCATTTAAGGATGAAACCAGCACGTGTTCAACATCATTTCTCTTCGAAAGCCTGAGGAAAATGGGTCGTTCAAGACATTGTTCAGAAGAACAGCGTACTTTGATGAAAAAGTTCATTGGAGAGGGCAAAACTTATGAGGAGATGCAAAAAATTGTTGGATGTTCAGCTAGAATGAACTCCAATGCCTTAAAATTGAGAGCAAAACCAGAGACACATGGCAGAAAATAGAAGAGAACTATCAAAATGGACTGAAGAATAACCAATCATCACCAGAATCATCAAAGACAGTCTGTAGTTACCTGTAAGTACTGTGACAGAAGATGTCTGTATAAAGCTAATCTATCCACAAGAATCCCCTGCATAGTCCCTCTTAAAAAAGGCTTGGTCAGATTACAGGTTACAATTTGCCGAAGAACACATCAACTGGCCTAAAGAGAAATGGAGGAACATTTTGTGGACTGATGAGAGTAAAATTGTTCTTTTGGGTCCAAGGGCCGCAGATAGTTTGTGAGACGACCCCCAAACTCTGAATTCATAGACGGTACACAGTGAAGACAGTGAAGCATCATAATATGGGCATGTTTCTCCTACTATTTATCCCTTAGCAGGGATCATGGATCAGTTTGCACATGTCAGAATACTTGAAGAGGTCATGTTGCTTTATGCTGAAGAGGGCATGGCCTTGAAATGGCTGTTTCAACAAGACAATCACTCCAAACACACTAGTAAACCAGCACAATCTTGGTTCCTAACCTACAAAATGAATGTTATGGAGGGGCCAGCCCAATCCCAGGACCTTAAACCAATGGAGAACTTGTGGGGTGACATCAAAAATGCTGTTTGTGAAGCAAAAGCAAGAAAAGTTGATGAATTGTGGAATGTTGGTAAAGAATGTTGGAGGGGAATAACAACTGAAAGGAGCCACAAGTTGGTAGAGTCCATGCCACACGGATGTGAAGCACTCATAAAAAACGAAATATTAGTTTAGTCATTCACAGGATTGCCAAATCCTACAAACAAAAAAGTTTGTACAAAATAGTTTGGAGTTTGTAAAGTCAACGGCAGACACTGCTATTTTTTTTGAACACGCCCCTTCCAACTAATTGGCCAATTCCACAGCCTTAAGAGCGTGCATATCATGAATGGTGGGTCTTGTTTGTTTTCTGAGAATCTACTGTACCTAGTGCTGACGAAAATAAAAATATACTAATAACAGTGATTTATCTGGTTAGTCACACTGCACTGCTACTGTATTCATAATGATTTTGCTTTTATGCAATAGTTAACAATTTTTAATACCATTAAAAATTAGGAAACCCACCAAGAAATGGGTGTATTTAATATTTGTATTGCATTTTTTCCACCTTATTCACCTGGGATAGGTTCTAGCTTCTTGCAACAAGGTAAGTGGTAGAAAACGGATGTATTTTCTTTATTTTTATTTTGTTTTCTGCCGTGTGGAGTCAAATCCAAGTAATAGCAAACGCACACATTTACTGTATGTGTGTGCGTGTGTGTGTGTGTGTGTGTGTGTGTGTGCAGCGTCTTATGCTTCTAAACGCAGAGGAACGGCCTCATGGGATAAGCAGCTTTGGGCACATGTGGCCACGAGCGAGCAGAGGTGACTTTGTTGTGTGTGAAGGACACGCTGCTGTCAGCTAACTGCCACTTGCGCTCGTGCTCGCCTTCAAATGTGACACACACTCTATGACATTTGTCTGGCGCTAAAAAGAATCCAACTCTGTGCAGAATGTGGTGTCACGGAGCGCTCTTCAGTTCAAGGGGAATTCCCAGCATGACGCCCAGGAGTTCCTCCTGTGGTTGCTGGATCGTGTTCATGAGGACCTCAACAACATCATCTGCCCTGATGTGAGACCCCCCAGGACGGTAAACAACGACACCCTTGACGCTGCAGCAGTTGCATGCATGCATGCTGTAGTTTGTCTTCATTGCGCATGAATTGTCTGGGGAAAAACCAAAAACATGCATGTTTTGTGTTTGCAGCCTCCAGTGGAAAATGAAAATGCTCCCGAAGGATCCCCTTTGCCAACGCCTGGATCTTTTGTGCAGGAGCTTTTCCAGGCACAGTACAGGTAAAACAATGTGTGTGTTTGTATGTGACAATCACACACCGACCATATAAGCTGGACCGCCATGTGGGACTTTGTGTTCCTCTCTGATTCTCCAGAGTAATATATAAACTCTGCTGTTATTTATTTATTTTTTTATGTTTTTGTCTGCAAATATCAGCTAACCGCTACACTGACCAACTGCTGCATGCGTAAAAATCAATCAATACCTGGGCCAATTTTACATTTTTTAAACTAACCCATGTCGATATGCGGAAATGTTTTTGTATTTAAAAAATATTTTATAAAAAAATATTGGATACAAATATGTAGTATATAATAATAGATGTATTTTTGATCAGTTACTTCTTACATGACATTTATGATCATAACATTAAATTTACCCGACCTAATTTTTCTAAAATTGCAGCTTTATTCTTTTTTTTTTTTTTTACCTTTTAATATTTCAACTTTATGCAATTTGCCATCCATCCATACATCGATCCATTAGGGTCGCGGGTATGCTGAAGGCTATCCCAGCTGACTTTGAGCGGGAGGCGGGGTACACCCTGGACTGGTCACCAGTCAATCGCAGGGCAGACAAACAAACATTCACACTCTAATGGACAATTTAGAGTCGCCAATGAAGCTAACATGAATGTTTTTGAAACGTGGGAGCAAACCGGAGTACCCGGAGAAAACGCACGCACGCACGGAGAGAACATGCAAACTCCACACAGAGATGCCCAACGGAGATTCAAACCGTGGTCTTCCAGTTATCCTGACTGTGTGACCAACATGCTAACCACTGGGCCACCGTGAGACCTTTTGGAAAAATTAGGTTTGGACTTAGAATAAGTAATTTTCCAAGAAACAATTTAGAGTCACCGATTAACCTAACATGCAAGTTTTTGGAATGTGGGAGGAACCCGGAGTACCCGGAGCAAACCCACACATGAACGGGGAGAACATGCAAACTCCACACAGAGATGCCCAACGGAGATTTGCTTGGCTTTGTCCAATTTTGACTTACATTAGCTTTCCTTGTATTGACTGTTTTGACATGTTTCAGGTTTACTTCCATGGGTTTGTCATTTTGGGTCGCCGTTCTTATCTTCTCGTGTCTTTCTTTCACATAACGCAGCACTGAAAAAATGTCCACCTTTCCCTGATGATGTGCCTGATGTGATGGTGTTTCTGTGCAGATCCTCCCTGACGTGTCCTCACTGCCAGAAACAGAGCAACACCTTTGATCCTTTCCTCTGCATCTCACTGCCAATCCCGGTACCCCACACACGGTGAGTCTGACACGCGCAGACGAAAGTAAAGCTAAAATTAGATGTCTGTCTTTGACTCCAACAAAGAGAATGTTTATTTATTCCCTGGCTGTCTATCTGGCGCAGGCCCTTGTATGTGACGGTGGTGTACCAGGGCAAGTGCTCCCACTGTATGAGGGTGGGTGTGGCCGTGCCGCTCTCTGGTACTGTGTCAAGGCTGAGACAAGCTGTGGCCCAAGAGACCAAAATCCCATCCCAGCAGGTACCTCCTCCTTTTGGGACCATTTAGAATCTGTTTAGGAACTAAACATTCGTCTGCGCTCAGATTGTCCTCACGGAGATGTACTACGACGGCTTCCATCGCTCCTTCTGTGACGACGACGACGACCTCGAGATTATTCAGGAGAGCGACTCCATCTTTGCGTTCGAGACGCCCGAGCTCTTCAGGCCCGAACAGATCCGCTCCAAGAGAGCCGGTACTATTTATACTACTCATCTTGGTGCTTCTAGATCATACATACTGTACACTTTGTTGGGTACCCCTACTTATCCCGATACAGTAAAAGTATTTGTTTAACAGTACTGTTTATTTTGAGGGCGTACTTTGGTTATTAAAAAAAATATATATATATATATAATAATTAAATTTGGAGACACTAAATTGTCCATCGATATGAATGTGAGTGTGAATGTTTGTCTATATGTGCCCTGCGATTGACTGGCGACCAGTCCAGGGTGTACCCCGCCTCCCTCCCAAAGTCAGCTGGGATAGGCTCCAGCATCCCCGCGACCCTAATGAGGATAAGCGGCATAGAAAATGGATGGATGAATGGATAATTAAATTAATTAATAATTATATTAATTTTAATTTTTTTAATAAAATGTGTTGTTAATTTCACATTTTGTCTTTGGGTTTGAAATATTTCCAATAATGGGTATTGAAAAACATGGATTGTCTTGTTTATAGTATATTTTTATTGCTACGTGGCAAACAAGTTAGCAGTCGCTTCAGTGGATTCTCAGAAAACAAGACCTAGCATTCATGACCTCTTCAGCAAAGGGCAACATGACCTCTTCAAGTATTTTGACAAATGAAAACTGATCCACGATCCCTGCTATGGGATAAATAGACCCAACACCATAGTAGGAGAAACACGCCCATATTATGATGCTTCACTGTCTTCACTGTGTACTGTGGCTTGAAGTCAGAGTTTGGGGGTCGTCTCACAAACGGTCTGCGGCCCTTGGACCCAAAAAGAACAATTTTACTCTCATCAGTCCACAAAATGTTCCTCCATTTCTCTTTAGGCCAGTTGATGTTTTCTGTGTTGAACACTTCTGTATTTCTGTCAATACTGCAATCAAATAGAAGAATTATTTATTTTGTTGTATATCATTAGAATTACATTATGCTATTAATTTCACTTTTTGTTTTGATTTAGACATTTTTTAAAACATTTAAAAAATAAGGGGTTGTCTTAGATTTTGGTCATTGCAAATATGTAATTAAAAATGTATATATATTTTAAACAAATATTTAATTGAAATTACATTGAAATGTTTGTAGTTTCACATTTTGTTTACGTTTACATTTTCTGCCCAAAAAGGGGTCTTGGAAAAACAAGGCTTTTGGTCATTAAGTTATATATTTAAAATGTTTTGGTCACGTAAAAAATTGCTTAAATTCACATTTGACTTTGTATTCAGTTTCGCCCAAAAACAATACTCGAACTTAGCATTTGTGTTTTTTACCTGAACGCAGGGAGTCCACATGCTAACCTCAACCAAAACAACGTGAAGTACGGCACAGATAACAATCGGATATCAACCCAGATCCAGGAGCCGACTACTCCACCTCCCAGTCCCAATAAGAACAGCGGGCAGGATGAGAAGGTGGTCTTGCTGGTGTGTAACCGAGCCTGTGCTGGCCAACAAGGACGCAGGTACATGGAGAAGGAAAGGATGGGGGCTCACATTCACTTTTCTGGCCTTTCCAAAGCCTGAAAATGTGTTTTGGTCGCTTTCCAGGTTTGGGAATCCTTTTATACTTTACCTGGAGCGTACAGTCACATGGGATGTACTCCAGAAGGAAATTCTGGAAAAGATGCGACACCTTTTGCGCCCTGGAGCCGTTGTGCAGGTATGCGGGGGGGTGGAAAAAATCACATCTTGGAAACATATTATGATGATTTTTCAAATTATTTTACTCTTTTAGGTGGGGCCCTTCACTTTACGCGTGGTAGGGGTCGTTGGGATCACATATCTCCTTCCTCAGGAAGAGCAACCACTCTGCCATCCCTCTGTGGAGAGGTAGGGCCGTCAATCCCCGCTAGGGGGAGCGCTGCGCCTTTTGAATAGTGTCTGTCTTGCAGCAACTTGAGTTTGGCTGTCAATCATTCAAAATGGTTCGATGCAAAAGAGCCCTCCACCAAGCGCAAGTGCAGATTATGTATTTGCTGTTTGTTTGTTTTCTGTTCAAAATAACTTGAAAAGTTCTGAATGGATTTGGATGACATTTTCAGGAATTGTCGTAAACGGGATACGGGACAACTGGTTCAATTTAGGTGGTGAACCGGATCACTGTCTGGATCCAGGAAAGATTCTTTAACATTGCGAGATAGGACCAGTTCAAGCGTTTGTGCATACAACCGCACAAAAATGGCCGG
Organism: Oostethus manadensis; assembly: GCA_024372805.1. Lineage (NCBI taxonomy): Eukaryota > Metazoa > Chordata > Actinopteri > Syngnathiformes > Syngnathidae > Oostethus > Oostethus manadensis. The sequence goes on along the minus strand of QODF01000050.1, from coordinate 3,674,006 downwards.
AGTTCTTGGTAAAATTTTTGTTTATTTTTCTATTGGTTTTTTCTAATTTTTAATTTTTTTTCTAAATTTTTTTTTTTTTTTTTTTTGTTTTTATTTTTATTTTGGGGGCAACTATGGTGCTTGGCAGATGTTTTAATTGTTTTAATTATTAGTAGTGTTATTGGTATATTATAAAATTATACATAATTATAATATTATAGAATTATAACAACAATTATAACATAAAAATTATACATTATTTACAATTTATTGTGCAATTAAACACAAATATATTGCAACATTTTCAAGGAAAAGGTATGAGAAAAATAATGAAATCCTTTTTGTGTTTGTTTTTAAACAGAGCCTACAAGTCCTGTGGTCCTGGTGGGCCACCTCATGTAAAAATTGTTGTTGAATGGGACAAGGAAACGAAAGATTAGTAAGTAGAACTCAAGTACACACTCTAACCAAAATATTAGGTGCACCTACAGAAATGTTCTTAGTGTGTTTACGATTGTGTTGAACTGCGATAGATAAGATCAGATTTGCCTTTAATAAGCCCTTAAGGGGAATTCCAGGTTTACATTATGTAAACATGTGTCGTTATGATGCGGTGCCGTTCTGCACCACGACTGACTACACTGTAGATCCCCTCCTGCTGGGACTTTTGCTGTTTTTGCTTTGTTTGCTTGCAGTCTGTTTAAAAGAACCGAAGATGAATACATCCCGGATGCTGAAAGTGTGCGTCAAGTGAAGGAGCAACACCTCCAGCCTCAGAGCTGTTCTCTTGCTCAGTGCTTTCAACTTTACACCAAAGAGGAACAGGCAGGCTCAAACGCTGACACTGAATCAATAGCGGCTACTTGACATGTTATTGTGGTTGGAGTCTGCAGTGGGATAGACTTTCCCGTCTAGAAAACACCAAATCAGCTTGAAAACATAACTTTTATATCAATTTTCATTTCCCAGCTTGCTCCTGATGACGCCTGGCGGTGTCCACACTGCAAGCAGCTCCAGCAGGGTAGCATCAAGCTGAGTCTGTGGACCCTGCCTGATATCCTCATACTCCACCTCAAGCGCTTTAGACAAGTACGGACTTCATGAGCTCCAAAATGCCTGCAAGTAAATAACCTCGATGTGTCGATTAGGATGGGGATCGGCGCATGAAAATGCAGAACATGGTGAAGTTTCCCCTGACCGGCATGGACATGGCGCCGCACATGGTCAAGAGGAGCCAGAGCAGCTGGAGCCTACCCTCTCACTGGTCGCCATGGAGACGGCCTTACGGGATGGGCCGTGACCCCGAGGACTACCTTTACGACCTGTACGCTGTGTGCAACCATCACGGGACGATGCAGGGAGGACATTACACAGGTATCACTGCGATGGAGAACTGAAAAAAGGGGGTGTGAACTTGTCGCCTGTGCTAGTATTTTCCTGGCAAATTCACCACATGACTTGGACTCACTTGAATTTTCTTAGGCGGCTCGTTGCTTTCTATAAGTTCATATTCAGCTGAATGGTCACGACATTTGGTAGGCGCCTTTAGGGCATTGACAAGCTCACATGTGCAGTCTGAGCGAGATTGGTCGAAAAGCATGGTCGCTACCAAGCAAAAGGCTTTGACCACTTGCGTGATGAAGCTTTGAGGATGTCTGTCACAGCACCCACACGCATACTGACCACAACCCACTGGGTGAATGTGATTCACTGCCGCTAAATTCTATTTGCCTTCATCTTGTAGCTCAGTGTAAGAACTCCATTGACGGACAGTGGTACTGCTTTGACGACAGCGACGTTCATCCGGTATCGGAGGACGAGGTGTGCAAGCAGACGGCTTACATCTTGTTCTATCAGAGACGTGCCACCATTCCATCTTGGTCCGCCAACAGTTCTGTGGGAGGTATGTATCCGTGAAGGCATGTTTGGTGTGTAAGACCCCATCAAAGACCTTCGCTTGTGACGTCCGGATGAAGTTCCCCAAAGATGCCCGTCAAAATCTAGGAAAAAGTCGTTTTCTCCTCTGTCGGCTCCTGTAGGTGTCACACCCGTCTCCCAATACTTTTGTCCATATTTGGTATTGACCTGGATATAAGACAATATTACTTTTTCAGGACCTGTTTTATCAAGACAAAATCAAAGACCCAAAAAAGAATCAATCATGTTTTTCAAATGAGTGAAATGGCAGATGGTGGAGTCCATGTGGTTAGCACATCTGCCTCACAGCTTCTGAGTTGGATTTCCTCTGACTGGAGTTTGCATGTTCTCCTCACGGTGCTTGCGTGGGTTTACTCCAGGTACTCAAGTTTCCTCCAACAGTTCAAAAAAATGCATGTTAGGGGAGGCTCTGAAAGGTTGGTGACCAGTCCAGGGTGTACCCCACCTCACGGCCAAATTCAGCTGACGTAGACTCAGCCTTACCTCCTTGTGACCTTAAAGATACTAGAAAATGAGTTAATAAATGTCCAAAAACTGCCTTTAGGATCCACCAGTTCTTCCTTGTGTGAGCACTGGATTAGTCGCCTGATGGGTAGCCGCCCACCAAGCCAAGCCTCTTCCGGTTCCTCCAGACGAACCTCACTGGCCTCCCTTTCAGAGTCGGCTGAGTTTGCCGGCGAACGGAGCGAGGATGACGGTAAGTGTTCACATTCCCGCCAATAAGCAGAGGTAGTCGTGTATTGCTAACGTGCACCTGACCTTCCGTGCAGCCTTATCGAGCCGACCCCCAGTGAGAGGCATGCAAAGGCAAACTTTCTCCTCGAGAACTTCCATCGCCAGTCCGCTGGTGCTCAGTGAGAATGGCCAGAAACCATCCTGGTCTCACTCTGCTAAGCTGCAACTTCGGTCTAACTCCCCGTCACGCTTCTCCCTGGAATCCCACTCCTCTTCCCCGACACTGGAAATGATAGGAGAGGTGGTTGATACCATGTTGCCTGCCTCTTGCTGTAGTGGGTCCCCTAAGCTTGGAGGCAAGTCCATGCTGGAGCATAATCTCGGCAGTAAGAGGCTGATTAAGCAGCTTCACTCCAAAGCTGTGTCCCAAGCAGAGACGAGGCTCTCCATCCAAACTGGGGACAACAACAATCTAGTCAGTGGTGCTGAGCAAGTCAGTCCTCGACATGCAGCTTCTGCAAAAGAGCTAAAGCAAAGAAATGTACCTGCAGATAGCTCAGGTGTCAAACGGATCTCAGCCAAGACCGGCGTGGAAAGTGAAAGAAGCCCCAAGAAGCGCCCCGCTGCTTCCTCAACGTCCTCCAGCTCTCTGTCTCCTGCCTCCCCAGCTGTTGATAAGTCGCCGGCTCGTGCACAGACTAAAGGTGCTGCAAACAATCCAAAAGACAAGAGCGATGGCGCCCCAAAGACCGGTAAGACCGGTTCCTCCCGAACGGCCACACCCTCCAAAAAATCATCCCAAACACAGGAAGGGTTACATCCTGATTCGGCGAGGAAGGGCGTTTCTCCTGGAAGTTCACACCTTCAGAGGAGGACCATGCCCAAAGGAGGTGGTGATAAAGTCTCAGCCTCAGGAAGGACTAAAGGAGCAGACAGGAGCACCAGCCGGGATTCGCGAACTGCAGTGGCGTCCGAAAAGAAGGTTAATGGTGGATGTCCTCCGTGCAGGTCAAGTGCCGGAAGTCGAGTGGAGGGCAGACCGAGTCGCGCTGTGGAAAACAGGATGGTTGCACGAAGTTCTAGCAGCAGCTCCTCCATGACGAGTCTACGATCCTCCAGTGTTGTCGTTCCCTCTGCTGGCCCCCCGTCAAGGGCACCTCGAAGGAACAGTAAGACTGAGGACAAAGCTTTGTCCTTCTTCAAAACTGCCCTCAGGCCCAAAGACACTCGCAAATCAGCAGACGGTGGGACCCCTGAGGATGGTGGTGGGGATCCAGCAAAAGAAGGCGGTACTAAGAAACCTTCAAACGCAACCTCTGAGGTCACCACAGCTAAGGACTCCTCAAAGGTTTCCGCTGCAGCTAAACATTCAATGTTGCCCTCTTCCAAATCCAAACCCTCAGAAACCACCAACCAGGCTTGCTCGGCGAAAGACTCCGCCAAGAAAGAACCTGCCAAAAAGACCATGCAGTCCAGGAAAATCCCAATCAACTCCACACAATCGAGCCAGAGGTCCAAATGAAATACATCCGAGGGCCTCGCTCTCCTTTCTCGCGCAGCTTCTTTCAGCAGTTACTGGGCACCAGCTGCCATAAGGAACACTTCCTGTCCACTTTGTCCTATACTTCTTTAGGAATGGGTTCTACCAAAGCACTTTGTATGGATTGCATTGATTTCCAGGAAACACTTACTGTATTGTAAATACGCATGGGTTGCTCATGTATTGGAATGACCGCCTTGTTGTGTCTGTAGCTTAGTGGGATGAATCTTCGTTTCCAGCGGGCGGTACCCTGCGGTATGTGGGTCGGGGTGGGCAAAATCTTCCCAACAACACAACATTCTGCCTGGCAGCCGCAGCTGCCAGTCTTTTTGGACTCGGCGCTAATTGACACCGCAGTGGTTACACGTAACGGACTCGGTGGACACCTGAAGTATTTAGGGTGGGCGGAGCTGTTGATTGGAACCGTCCGGTCCAGGGGTCGGGAACCTTTTGGGCCAAGAGAGCCACATATTTTTTAATGTATTTCCGTAAGAGCCACAACAGTGATTACAAGTTTAAGCGAGTCATTATTTTAATTTAAAAAATAATAATAATAATAATGAACTCTATGCTACTAAAATGGCAAGTTTACTTTTTTCTCGTATTATTTTGACTTTCTACTCGTAAAATTACAGAAATTATTTTCAATTGTAGTTTTTTTTTAATTTTCCAATTTTTTTTTACTTTTCTCATAATTATGACTTTCTGTAATATTTTGACTTTTTTCTGCTAATATTATAACCTTTTCTGCAACTTAATTGTACTTTTTTTTGTTACATTACAGCTTTTTTCTCCTAATATTTTGACTTTATTTTCATAAAATAAAAACCCCAACCTAATATTCCAATTTGTATTGTTTTGTTTGTTTCTTAATATTGTGACATTTATTTTTTAAATGTCGCAATATTAAGTAGGTAAGTTATTGTAAAATTGCAACGTTTTTTCTCTTAATATTCTGACTCATAAAATTACAGCACTTTTTTCCATTTCTGCTGTTTTTTTTTATTTTCAATTTTTTCAACTTTTGTTGTAATTATGACCTGTAATATTTTGACTTTATTTTCCTAATGTTATAACCTTTTCCACAACCAAATTTTACAAAAATAACAACTTTTATGGTTTGGATAACAACTTTTTTCTCCTAATATTTTGACTTTTTGTCCAATTTTTGAAAAGATAAATGAAAATAAATCAATGTTAAGAAGCATCAGAGAGCCACACGTGCGCATCAAAAGAGCCACATCACAGGTTCCCGACCCCTGGTCTGGTGGAAACGTGGATTTTGTTTTTTTTGTAATTTTTAGTTTGAAAGCGGACCACGAATGACAAATTGACTGCAAAGTCACCAAAGGGAGTTTGACGGCAGTTTTGTTTTTAAAACTCTGACTTTTTGCTCTCTTTCCAACGCGGGGAGACGTAACGTGTCAACATCAGTGCCTCAGATAATCCTAGTATTTAACGGAAATGGTATAACTGGTAACAATTTATAAGTAGAACACACGGTATATCACCATAAGCGCTGCAAACGTCGTTTGAATCCACCCGTGCGTAACCTTGTTTACACACATTTCGATGTAGTTCTCGTGCAACGGAAAGGCGGCTGGACGGCAAGCAGGTGGCGCTGTCGGGCATCGCGGGCGCGGTTTTTTGCTCGTGGTAGCACATCCTCCACATTTACTCACGACTGCCACCACGTCTCGGAACATTCCTCTCGAATAGAACACAGGGTGTACAAAGGTAACACACTCACACGCGCGTTTATCACAGTTGAGCACACACCGGCCACATTCAGGTACACCTGCGCAGCCAATCGGATGGGTGCAAATTCTGCCAAGGTGTAATATACAGTGGTGTGAAAATGTATTTGCCCCCTCTTCCTGACTTTTAATTCTTTTAGAAGGTTTGTCGACACAAAATGTTTCTGATCATCTTACACATTTTAATATTAGTCAACGATAACGCAAGTAAACACAAAATGCAGTTTTGAAATGAATGTTTTTATTATTTAGGGAGATAACAATCCTGTGTGAAAAAGTAATTGCCCCTGCACCTAATAACGGGTTGGGCACCCTTAGCAGCAAGAACTGCAATCAAACGTTTGCCATAACTTGCAACAAGTCTTTTACACGGAATTTTGGCCCACTCATCTTTGCAGAATTGTTGTAATTCAGCTTTATTTGAGGCTTTTCTAGCATGAAGCGCCTTCTTAAGGTCATGCCCCAGCATCTCCATGGGATTCAGGTCAGGACTTTGACTAGGCCTCTCCTATGTCTTCATTTTGTTTTTCTTCAGCCATTCAGAGGTGGATTTGCTGGTGTGTTTTGGGTCATTGTCCTGCTGCAGCACCCAAGATGGCTTTAGCTTGAGTTGACCAACAGATGTCCGGACATCCCACAGAGCCATGTAGATTTGGAGGTTTTTTTCTCCCTTAATAACGTAAACCTTCATTTAAAAACTGCCTTTTGTGTTCAATTATGTTATCTTTGACTAATAGTTAACTATTTTTCATGAGCAGAAATATTTTGTGTGACAAACATGCAAAAGAATAACAAGTCAGGAGGGGGGGGCAAATACTTTTTCACACCACTGTGTATCGGGGGTGAAAAAATGCAGTCTAAATGTATGTATTGGTCAAATGGGTGGAAATTCTGCAAAGGTGTAATATATATCGGGGGGGGGGGGTGCAGTCTAAATGTATTGTTAAACGCTTACCTCTCAGACAACTTATTATCTTTTTATTCATAATTGGCATCCTGCAGGTGTACCTATTGCGGCCCATGCGTGTGCATGTACGTAGCATGCACCTTTGCCACTTTCTGCTCACACTGCATCACGGCCCATGTGGGGGAAAAAAAAGTTGCATGTTTACTTGCTTATGCATGCACTCAACTATGCAAGCAGACTCTTGCTAACGGCCGCCACCGCTGACTATGTTGGAAGCTCCTGGATGTGTACATACTATTTCTTAGTGTTCTATTTTTACAGGAAAATGCCAGCATCAGAGAGCATGCGAAGGGCATTTCTTTATCCACGCTTTGTTTGCACAACCTCTTCAAAAGTAATATATGATATTTTGTATGAATGTTAGCATCTACTCATTTACTCCAAAGTAAAAGTCATCTCACTTGAAATCGAAGGATGTGCAGGTTTGTGTTGATTTCTTCCCGTTCCCACACACACCATACTCCTGAAAGAAAATACTGTTTATTGTAAACCTGAAGATATCCTGAGCTGGTTTTTGTTGTACCAATACAGGGGTCGGGAAAAAACACTCAAAAAAAACACATCAGATCTAAACGGGGGGGTGATCTTGATTATCTTTCCTGATAATAAGTATGTGATGTATTAGTAACAAAATGATGCCACATCATTTGATAGAAATGAAAATGATCACCCTATAGAGGGGGGGAATCCAAGATACCCCAAAAATGAAAGTGAAAAAATGATGCAGCAGACTGGTCCATTTGCCAAAATGTCCTTGTAGCAACTCCAAAAGCTTGTCAGGAGTTTGTGTGGCCCCCACGTGCTTGTACGCATGCCTGACGACGTCGGGGCATGCCCCTAATGAGACCACGGATGGTGTCCCGGGGAATCTCCTGCCAGATCTGGACCAGGGCATCACTGAGATCCTGGACAGTCTGCGGAGCAACCCGGATGGACCTAAACATAATGTCCCAGAGGTGTTCTATTGGGTTTAGGTCAGGTGAACGAGGGGGCCAGTCAATGGTATCAATTCCTTCATCCTCCAGGAACTGCATGCTTACTCTAGCCACATGAGGTCGGGCATTGTCGTGGACCAGGAGGAGCCCGGTCCCACAGCACCAGCGTAGGTTCTGACAATGGGTCCAAGGATTTCATCCCGATACCTATTAGCAGTCAGGGTGCCATTATCTAACCTGTAGAGTCTGTGGGTCTTTCCAGGGATATGCCTCCCCAGACCATCACTGACCCACCACCAAACCGGTCATGCTGAATGATGTTGCAGGCAGCATAATGTTCTCCACGGCATCTCCAGACCCTTTCATGTCTGTCGCATGTGCTCAGGTTGAACTTGCTCTCATGGGTGAAGAGCATAGTGTGTCAGTGGCGTAATTGCCAATTCTGGTGGTCTATGGCAAATGCCAGTCAAGCTCTACGGTGCTGGGCAGTGAGCACAGGGCCCACTACAGGACGTCGGGTCCTCAGGGCACCCGCATGGAGCCTGTTTCTGATTGTTTGGTCAGAAATATTCACACCAGTGGCCTTCTGGAGGTCATTTTGTTGGGCTCTGGTAGTGCTCATCCGGTTCCTAGTTGCACAAAGGAGCAGATACCGATCCTGCTGAGGGTTTAGGGACCTTCTACGGCCCTGTCCAGTTCTCCTGGTGTAACTACCTGTCTCCTGGAATCTCCTCCATGCTCTTGAAACTGTGCTGGGAGACACAGCAAACCTTCTTGCAACGGTACGTATTGATGTGCCATCCCCTAGGAGTTGGACTGCGTGTGCAACCTCTGTAGCGTCCAGGTAGCGCACCATGCTATCAACAGAGATGTTGATCCAAGCCAAATGAAAAACTACAGCAGTAGAAAGTCAGTCAGTAAAAAATCAGCCAAAAGAGATGAGGAGTCAGTCATTTCTCAATTATTGGCCAAAATTGTCCATTGACAGATTTGCTTCAGTAAAAGTTTTTTTTTTTTTGCATTTAATTACCAGACCTTTTAGTCACTAACCCAAAAATCACACACACTATGCTGGTAAAAAAAAAGTGTAAAATGTAAAAAATGAAATTCATAGGACCCCTAAATTGAATGAACCAATGAATTTTAATAATTAATTGAACATTAGATAATAGTTACTTAATAGTTACATAAGAGTTAACTAACAGTTAGGTCATAGTTAGATCATAGGTAACTAAGGTAATAAAAGAGGTTGTGTTTTTGAAGTTTGCAGGACTACAGGAGTGTAGGAAGTTTGGGAACCACTGCTTTACATCATTCTGTTTCATTTCATTGCATGAAAAAAATACTATTAAGTTTATTCAACGTAATTGGTTCATGTTGTTGCTGGTTACCATGTCACAAATATGTTGAAACATATTTACTTGATATCATTTTGTTTCATTTCATAAATCTCATGAAAAACAATGACTATTTTGAATATATATTCATTTATTTATATTTCATCTTATCTTATGCCCTATTTTATGTGGTAGACTGGCGACCAGTCCAGGGTGTACCTAAAGTCAGCTGGGGTAGGCTCCAGCTACCCCAGCTGACCCTAATGAGGATAAGCGGCGTCGAAGATGGATGCATATTACATTTTTGATTATATTTTTACTTTTTGTTGTTATAGATTTTACCTGAAAAAAGTTCCAATATTATTATTATTATTGTCAAATTATCTTTTGCTACTTTATATATTTTAAAATCTATTAAAGCGCAAAAATAATAACTTAAAGCTAAAAAAGAAACACTATTGTGAGCAATGTCGGTTTTTCTCATCAGCACATTTTGTCCTCTTGGTGGCGCTGCACGTTTGCCCTAAAATAAAACCCAAAACCGGGCAGGAAGTGGTCTCAACTGGGTTGGATTGGAAGGATAATGAGTGTTATTAAGATGTGTGGCATAAAGTCCACGTGTTATGAAACTACGTCGCCATCATTCCTTTTTGCAGCTGATCCAATTGTGCTTTTATTATTATTTATTAGTTTGGCCTCAGGCGGCGACCACTAAAAGTCCACGTTTTTTATTTGCTAGAACTGTCATCCGTTCTTTTGGGCTGACGATGCGCCGCACACAAGCCGGACTCTTCTGCTGCCGTTTTGCCAGTTTGTATCACTCCCAGGAACGATACCTCACTGGAGAATTTGCCTAAGTTGGATGTCAGTTCAAGCGCGACCCGGTACCGGTCCCGATCCTGCACAGCCAGCGCGTCTTGCAACGACTTTACATGTCGCCTACGCTCAAATGCGCCGCGTGCAATCTTGCCGTATTGATCCGTGCAATCTCAGCGTCTCCCGGAGCCAAATTCAATCCTTATCGATGTCGCCGGCGTGCCGTTTTGAGACTCTCTGGGCCGCCGAGCTCATGATTGGTCTCGCTTTTTTTCCCCCAACTGATCAATGCAGTCAAGAAGACACCATCCTTGTTCTTGATTTGATCAGCCTTTTTCTTGGTTGCTAGTGCTCTTTTTTGCTTACTAAGCAGGATTACACCAAAACTACACCACCTCTTTACTTTTGGGCTCGGTGGAGTCACAGTTTTGGTGCAAATCCGGATAAACGTGCAAACTATTTTCCCATTTTTTGGGGTTGTCAGAACACAAACAAACGTGATAAGGCAAACTTTTTCCATTGAGGGCCAACCCATGAAGACATCTAAGGCAGGGGTGGGGAACCTTTTGGGCCAAGAGAGACATAAACGACACTTCAAATGTATTTTCGTGGAAGTCATATCCCCTTTTTTTAATATACAACTAAAAGTTTGAAAATTATTCAGTTCAAAAATTCAGTTTTAAAATCCAGTTTAAAAATTTAGAAGATAAGAAGTCTCTGAATTGGGTGGATGAAAGAAGGTTTGTTATTTTTAACATTGTGATTCCTGTCATGTTTTACTTTGAAATGTCAGCAAAAAAAACATTATACATTATAAAACAAAAATTATATTTTTAATTGTAATATTATGAGGTTATTCCCACAATATTTTAACTTTATTCCCATATAGTTTTTTCCCCAACCTAATATTCCAAAATTGACAACTTTATATGGTTTTGATAGTTTCTTAATATTGTGACAATTCAAAAATAAAAATACACTCTGTTACTAAAATGGCATTGTTTTTACTCTTAAAGTTATAGTAATATTATGTTTTTATTCTATTAATATTTTGACTTTCTACTTAAAAAATTACAGCATTTTTTTTCCATCTCTGCTGTTTTTTTTTTAACTGTAATGTTTTGACTTTATTATAATCTTTTCCGCAACCTAACTCCAGAAATTTTTAGAATGACAACTTTTTTCTCTAATATTTTGACTTTAGGTTCTGTAAAATGACTGATCATTTTTCAATTGTTGCTGTGTCCTTGAAGTTTTTTATTACATTGTGTTTTTAGATTGTGCCACCACCCCTTGTTGTAAAACAAGATATGTTACATATATTTTAAAAACCAACTCAATTAAAATACATAAATAAAGTACATGTTTTGAGGGCCATATGTGGTCGTCAAAAGAGCCGCAACTGATTCCCGAGCCATAGCTTCCCTACCCCTGTGCTAAGACTGTGCTATACCCCTATATATACATGTCTATATATAAAATATATACAGTATATATTATATATATCATATATACATATTGTATACTATATACATACTGCATATTTGAAAGAAAAAATAATCTCAGCTTTGTATGGGTGAAAAAAATGTAGTATTAGTATAAACTTTTTCTCCTTCAATTACACATTTTTCCATTTTTGTTCCAGTTGGGTTTTACATCTTCTTTTTGTAAAATATTATTCCCATAATATTTTTTCCNTATGTTACATATATTTTAAAAACCAACTCAATTAAAATACATAAATAAAGTACATGTTTTGAGGGCCATATGTGGTCGTCAAAAGAGCCGCAACTGATTCCCGAGCCATAGCTTCCCTACCCCTGTGCTAAGACTGTGCTATACCCCTATATATACATGTCTATATATAAAATATTACATTATATATTATATATATCATATATACATATTGTATACTATATACATACTGCATATTTGAAAGAAAAAATAATCTCAGCTTTGTATGGGTGAAAAAAATGTAGTATTAGTATAAACTTTTTCTCCTTCAATTACACATTTTTCCATTTTTGTTCCAGTTGGGTTTTACATCTTCTTTTTGTAAAATATTATTCCCATAATATTTTTTCCCTATTATGGTAACATTACAGCTTATTCCCCAACATAATTTTCCAAAATTTGCAACTTCGTTCTTTGTTTTCTCTTGTCCTCATAATATTACGACTTTAGAAAATGTCTCTTTAAAATGATTTGAACTTTATTCTTTATTCAGAAAATTGCACGCTTCTTCTAATAACATTATGACTCAATCTCCTAATATTTTGACTTTATTCTCGTGAAATGACGGCTTTTTTGCCCCTTTTTGATGGAGTTTTCTTGTTTAATTGCATTTTTCGAATGTGCCCCGGGTACATTTACACTATACAAAACGCTCCGGCACAATAATGTGTTGTATGAATAATACATAAACATATGAATAATAGAAGATGATCTCTTACAGGCAGGTAAGATGTTGCAGAGCTGGATTGCATGCGGAATGAATGAAGTCCTGTAAAGTTCACCGGAGGAGAAAGACCTCCGCTACCCCTCCTTTGTCCCGTGGAGTGGAGGGGTGGGTTGGTCCATTTGGAGAGCTATTTGGTGCTGCTCCTCTAGCAATCTACTGCAAAGTGCAGGGCACTGCCTACCACGGACTGGTATCTCCAGTAGCTTCCAGCACACATTGAAGACTTCCATCGGCCAATGAATGCAAATGGTACACTCCGACCCAAATCCTGGTGTCTTCAGACCAATTTTTGGCCCCATTTTCCATAATAGGAAGCTAGTTAAGCAGACTTAAAAAAAACACACACAAGGTTTTTCCGCTCCCTTTGCCTCGGGATGCCAATGGTAGAGTCCACGAGGCCAACCAGCTTGACAACACAGCCCAATTAAAGGTAGACAGGTAGAAAAAACACAAGCAAGCTACCACTCTCTCCGTTTAGGCAAAGAAGTTACAACGCAACACTTTCTCTAAACGGTGCAGTCCGATCCATTTCCTGCTAACAGCACCCTCCATGAACCAGAAAGTAGCTAACTCACGTCCATCTTCTACGCCGCTTACACCAGTCGATCGCACGCAATCGTAACCGACCTAACATGCACGTTTGTGGAATGCGGGTGGAAACCAAAGTACCCGGAGAAAACCCACTCATGCACGCACGCACGCACGCACGGGGAAAACACGCAAACTCCACACAGATATAATTCAAACCTTCCAGATCTCCTCAGTCAACACAACGAAAAGTGTGCCGACAATTTGAGAAGATAAGAAGTCTCTGAATGGTTTGGATGGAAGTGCTGAGAAGTGATTCCTGTCATGTTTTACTTTGAAATGTCAGCAAAAAAAACATTATACGCTATAAAACAAAAATTATATTTGTAATTGTAATATTATGACTTTATTCCCACAATATTTTAAATTTATACCCATATAATTTTTTCTCTGACCTCTGCGGAATTAGCTAGCTGACTGTTAGACCAAAAAAGAGAAGTTTAATTCTTAACTTCTTAACTTTTCCTCCTAATGGTAGGTTGCCCCATTATTCCATAATAATCCAGTTTTGGTGTCTACCCCAGTAAACATAGGAAGGACAGCTGGCATTGGCTCTTCCTGTACCCTGGTCTAACCCTATCATCTTGTGTCGTTCATCACGAACCATGAAGGTGAAAACCTCACAAAAATCTTTGTAAACGCCTCCATACATTTTATTTCATATTGTTGTCCTTCCAATTGTACCAAAATGGTACAATCCATTGTCATCCTCTAGGGCTGCCTTGTTCTCGTCAGCGTGCACGCTGCTCGTTGCAGAAATTGTGCCTACGGTGTCAAAAACCAGTTTCTCTCCCACAACTCCGCACTACAGTATATTTTTCTTTGATGTTATTAGAGTCCCCTTGCTAACAGTCGTCCTCCATGAAGAGTCTGGAACATTTCCGTGCGCTCCTTGGGCTCTCGTTTCCGTATTGATTTGTGCGCTCACTTTTTGATAGCAAACACAATAGCAGCAGCGCGAGTGCAGAAAACAAATGGAAAAGCAGGAGGTCAAATAAGTAGCTCTCAAGCCAAACTTGGTCTTGGTGTTCATACATCACAGAGCTGCACGCACTTTGATTAGTCGCTGTGTTTGTTCATAACGACACAAAAGGAATCAATTGTGCCGACTTAAAGAACCCAAAGAGAGTTCATCGTGTTTGGTCATGAAAGTGCTGCTCAATAGCAGGTACGCGACATGCGCTTCAAAATAATAGCAGTCCTGGGATTGGGCTGGCCCCTCCAAAACATTCATTTTGTTGGTTTGGAACCAAGATGGCGCTGGTTTACTGGTGTGTTTGGGGTGATTGTCTTGTTGAAACAGCCATTTCAAGGGCATGACCTCTTCAAGTATTTTGACATATGCTAACTGATCCATGATCCCTGCTATGGGATAAATAGGCCCAACACCATAGTAGGAGAAACATGCCCATGTCATGATGCTTGCACCACCATGCTTTGCCATACTATAATTTGAACTACTTATTATTAGTTAAATTAGTTTTTTAAACCTTAAAGCTATAGTGGAAGATCATTTTTTTAAGTCTTGTTTTTTAGCCATGCAGAAAAGGGGGAGGAAAGATGTACCCTGAACGCCTCATCATCAGGGGGCTATGTGTCACAGGCAGCTTGGGAACGCCTTGGTGTCCTCCCGGTGAAGCTGGAAGATGTTACCCGGAGACCGGGAAGTCTGGACTTCCCTACTGAGCCTGCTGCCCCCGCGACCCGGACCCGGATAAGCGGAAGAAAATGGAATGGAGTAATGGGAGACTTCAACGCCAAGATTGGAGGAAGCCAAAAAGGAGAAGAACTTATCATGGGTATGTTTGGAGTAGGTGAAATGGACTGGAGAGAGGACACGCTCCATGAATTTGCAACACATCAAAGACTGATAATAGCCAACGCCATTCAAGAAGAATGGTGTAGATACTGGACCTGGGGAAGCTCAAATGGGAAACAAGAAATCCGATCACATACTAAGCAGCCAGCAGAGGACTGCAGTGTCATAACAAAAGTTGACAGTGGCAGTGATTCCAGCAGGGTCGGAACCAAAATGCAATGAAAAGATCATCAAAAACCAAAGGAAAGCAAAATTGAACAGACTGCACTGAAACTGTGAATCAGGAAGGAGGAGTTCCAGTTGGAAGTGAAAACCCGTTGCAAGCTCAGACAGGGAAAATGCAGACATGAACACAAACTTTGATTTTATATTAACTTTTAGCTTCTAGAAATAGCTTCTAAGGAAAAAACACACAAAGCAGACATCTGAGGAAGACAATGATAGCGGAGCTTGAGAAGAAGCACAAAGAACTCAGAAAAAGTGCAACAAAAGACAATGCACTCAACTAGTAAAGATGGTGAGGAAAACGACTGCAGTACTTAAATTCCATCCAATCAGAATCATCCTCTGTCACCTTGTCACTTCTGCAAAACATAATAAACGGCGCCGGGTTAGTTCTTGTGGACCGACAAGGAGGCAGGTTTACTTCGAAAAGTTGATTTAGAATGCTAAGTCAGCGAGAAGCAGGAAAACGTCCACGGTTCTGAGGGCATCCATGTGGTTTCTGATGTAAATACGGGTCGGGCGTGTTTGACGTCACAGCATACTTTGCCGCAGGCGGTGAGGTTGGGAAACGCAAAACTCCGGTTATTTAGGTCCATACCCAAACATGTATAACCAGATTTTTCCCCAGATCTACACTTTTTACAGGTTTTGAAAACCTTCGTTTTTAGTGCCGTATATCTGCGGGCTCGTGTAGATGATAGGAAAAATCACTTTGTTTTATGGGATAAGATAGGAGGAGAAGAGATGAACAAACATCTTGTAAATCTCCACAACCTCATTCAGAAACAGAAACAAATGCAAGTAAAATGGACAATGGCTAAAATTATTCAAAGGCATCAACGCTGATATCAAAACGTACTGGTATCAAGGAATTCTACATGGAGATCAGGCTGGATTCAGGCAGGGTTTCTCAACCACAGATTACCTAATTTCTCTAAACCAGTGGTTTTCCAACTGGGGGGCGCGCCCCCAAGGGGGGGCCCGGCATTCTGATGTGGGGGCACATGGCTACCACAGACACGTTTCATTTTCACCATATTTTTGGGGGGGCAGAAAATCAATTTATCTGCAAAAGGAGGGAGGGGCGCTGCAAAAAAAGTTTGGGAACCAGTGCTCCAAACCAACGAATAGAAAAATCAAATGGGCTAGATATCTGTGCATGAGCTTTTTTGACTATGAAGAAGCCTTTGGCTAAGTAGAACATACTGACCACTACCACTACTACTGAGCAGAAAGTAGAAGACATCTATACAAAGCCACTGCAACATCCATCCATCCATTTTCCTCCGTTTATCCGGGTCCGGGTCGCGGGGGCAGCAGTTTCAGTAGGGAAGTCCAGACTTCCCGGTCCCCGGTGACCTCTTCCAGCTCCATCGGGAGGACACCGAGGCGTTCCCAGGCCAGCTGTGAGACATAGTCCCTCCAGCGTGTCCTAGGTCTTCCCGGGGGCCTTCTCCCGACCGGGCATGCCCGAAACACCTCACCAGGGAGGCGCCCGGGAGGCATCCGGACTAGATGCCCGAGCCACCTCGACTGGCTCCTCTCGATGTGAAGGAGCAGCGGCTCTACTCTGAGCTCCTCCCGGATGGCCGAGCTCCTCACCCTGCCACTGCAACAATGCACCCGGAAACAGATGTAGCAAAACTAGCGATGTCTGATATTTTTTGCTGATATCGGATATGTGGAAATTGTCCAACTCTCAATTTCCGATGACAAAATCAACTGATGCTGTTACCGATGTGTGTAACATCACATATCTACTGTCCCCGTTGCTTTGACGGCGAGTGAAGACCAAAGCTGCGATCCACCCACGGACCTTGGCAAATACAACCGAACTGCAACATGTATGATAACTTCGGCTGTGACATTTGGTTTAAAAGTCAACAGAATCTCCATTTACATTTTCTAATCATCAAAAAGTCCAGGGAAGAAACTCAAGTGTCATCATTTTCATGGAGGTCTCGCACTAGCAGTGCAACAGCACACTGTGTTCGTTTCCTTTCACACACTACAAACCGCATGTACCCGGTTATTCCGGATCCCATCTTCGTAAAGATATATACTACATCCTTTTTTTCTTGTCCCGATAGGCTTAAAGTTGGACTTCATTTCCAAGCACTCGTAGGCGAAGACCTGATGTGGATTAACATTCACTTTATATCCGAATGAAAATACTCCCAACATCCTACACGGATTGTTACGTTCCCCCTTGGAAATGATTCCCAAACCCGACATAAAGTTAGTCAGGCACAGAACGAGCGAGATTGTTACTAGATACCCACACGCTTCTCGACACGGTTGGATGCGGCCATCATTTGCGCGTCGGAAAATACGGAGCCCAACGGCCTGGATACAGCATTTTCTAAACTCAGTTGTCATTGCATTCATTACAGAATACCGATGTGGGCCAACATTACTTCAGTCGTAGCGGAGGAGATGCTCAACAACCTCCATCTAGAAAAGAAAGGGACACAAATAGACGGAGTAGTAAAGATCGGAACCGATGACTGGACTGGGTAGTAGAGTTGCGGACGTTTCTCTTCCTTTCGCTGAGGCTTCGTCAGCTAGAACTGCCAGAACAGTTCTGGCCACTCCTCTCAGGAGAACACTCCCATCATGAGGAGCTTATTCTCTCTAGAGGAGTCAAGGCTTTAAAGTCTCCAACCTGTGGACTTAGTTGTACTTTTCTTCCCGAAGACTCTAGCTGACGAAGCCTCTGCAAATAGAAGCGAAACGTCCGCTACTCTACTAATCAGTCCAGTCGACCATTCAGATCTCTGCTACTATGGACGACGCCTGGACGACTGAGAGCCTTCACAAGATACAGACCCGGAAAGACTAACTGATCTGAGGTTTGCAGACGAGGTTGATCAAACACTGGGATGGTCAGATGAAAGAGTTCATCGGGGAGAGCAAAAGGATTGAAAAATTCACAAAGGAAAAACAAAGTGCAAGACCAATTTCCATACAGATGAGATTGTGGAGATGGTTATTGAGTATGTTGAAAGCCACAAACATCTGGGCCTAGCAGTGACCAGTGGTTAGACAGAGTTTTAATCCGAGTCAAGCTGACTGGAGCTGTTTTGGCAGATACTAAGATATTTTATGTGACAAAAAAGTTCCCATAGCCCAACCAATGTGTACTACCTACAATGACCTCTGGATGCGAAACCTGGACTAGAACAACATTGACTGGACAAAAACTTACAGGTATGACCGAGAACAATGCAAAGACATATTCTCCACATCGTGTTAAAAAGTCAGAAGCTCAGAAATCAGGAAAACCACATCATGGAAAAAATAAAAGAAGGTGGGGGTGGACATCTGGCAAAGCGGGAGGACAACAGATGGACTGGCCAGATTACAGATTGTCAACCAAAAGCAGGCACAGGAAGAAGGGGAAGACAAAAACACAGCGGGATGGATGAGCTGCTGGGGCAGCCTGGAGATGGATGGCATGGAACAGACGGTGGTGGCAGAACAATGAGGAGGGCTACATCCGCCAGTGGATGATGGAGACTCTGACCACTCAACTAACATGCATGTTTTTGGAATGTCGGAGGAAAAGGGAGAAAGCACATGCGTGGGGATAACAGGCAAACTCCACAGAGCGATGTCCAACAGACATTCCAATCCAGACTTCCTGACTGTTTTTGGCCAACATGCCAACCACTTGGCTTACCTTTTTGAAATTATTCAAAAATATATTGAATTGAAACTGCTAAAAAATGTAGAACAATGAAACTACAGTGGTAGAACTTGACTCGGTTTAAGTTCTTTCCTTACTCCATCATTTATGCATTTTCCATCCGGAACTGTCAGTACCTTGACCGCACCATCATCAACATTAATGACCAATTTTTCACAACACCAATCAAAGGCATAAATGCACTCTCAATGTAAGACTTCTTAAACCACCACAGCAGTCCAAAACAGATTAAATAATTTACTTGTTTCGGGGGAGTGAGCATGTCAATTATTTCTCTCTCCCTCTCTCTCTACCTCTCTCTCTCAACTGGAGTCCAGCGGTGCAATACTTTAGTTCCCTTTTAATTGGAGATGAAATATCCAGCAAGCTTTGAGTGCAGGCGGCAAGAGAGCGGCTTTTTAGCCAATGCAAAATACATGATGTGTCATGCGGGACGTGCATTACATAAGCCTGAGCAAGCTGCTGCAGAGAGTGGTGGCATTCTTGAAAAACATCCAAGACCTCCTTTGAGGAGCATTAGTCCTCATGAAGGCTTTCAAGAACCCATCCATCCATTTTCTACGCCGCTTATCCTCATTAGGGTCGCGGGTATGCTGGAGCCTGCCCCAGCTGACTTCGGGCGAGAGGCGAGGCACACCCTGGACTGGTCGCCAGCCAATCGCAGGGCATTAATAGACAAACAACCATTCACTGAGGCAAGTTTTCCCATAGAAAGTAACCCATGTGAATAAATAACAAACATAGTGATTGGAGTTTGCCATCATCAGCGTGTTAATGTGCTTTGATATTAAACATGACCGCTTACGATGGTTGCAAGATCTTTGACCCATGCTCCACATCAAGCACCGTGGGTCAGGTGCAATTAAAAATCAGTAGGACTGTGCCTGTGGGGTTGCTGCCTCTCCGGGTGAGGCGTGTCACCGAAGTTTTTCTTGGGTATGGTGAGGGGGACAGCCGTGGTGGGGGACAGCCGTGGTGGTGGCTGCCAGGTCTCCTGCAGTGGTGTGCCTGTCATGGGGCTCTATGGTGGTTGGTCCCGAGTTCTTGCCCCTCGGGAAGAATTGAGTGCTGAGTGGCTTCCGGGAGGGGCGGCTCCCTGGCTGCGGTCGCTGGGCGTTCGGGGCCTCTGGACGGCCTTGTGCCGGCTCCTCCGTGATGGTGGGTGGTGGTGGTAGGTGGTAGGCCTATTGCCTATTGGTGGGAGACCAGGGCAGGTGTGCGTTGTGTGTCAGAGCACCAGTGGGGAATGGCCAAACGCAGGGCACCCCTGGGGAACCTGTCTCTGGCATCGGGGTGGGCGCTGGCTCGCAGCAGTTGGGGTCTGAGGCGGCCTGATCTCCCAGGTGTTGGGTGGGTCCCCTGCTGGGGGAAACTGGTGGCTCCTTGGCCCGGGGACTCAGTGGCCGGTGCCTGGCTTGCCTGTGGTTAAAGTGGTAATGTGAACTGCTGCCGTTGTGTAGATTTGTGGCAGGTATAATGTAGATTGTCATTGTTCACGAGGATTTGTTTTTCTTGTTCTTTTTTATTATATATATTGGGATAGGCTCCAGCATACCCGCGACCCTAATGAGGATAAGCGGTATAGAAAATGAACAAATGAATATTTTTTCCTGTCTTTTTGCTCATTTGGCTTTGTCATTGTTCTGGTTGTTGTTGATATTGTGGTTATCACTCTGGGTGTTATTGTTTATAATACTGTTGGAATATTTTTGTGAGGCTCTTCTGCACCTTTTCCATTGTGGACCAGCTCTATACTCTCTGCAGGGTCCTTGAGGGTGCATGGGAGTTTGCCCAACCAGTCTACATGTGTTTTATGGACTTGGAGAAGGCATTCGACCGTGTTCAGCCAGGGCGTCGAGGGGTTTCAGTTTGGTGGCTACAAGATTCGGTCTCTACTTTTTGCAGATGATGTGGTCCTGCTGGCTTCATCGAGCAGTGACCTTCAACTTTCACTGGATTGGTTTGCAGCTGAGTGTGAAGCGGCTGGAATGAGAATCAACACCTCCAAATCGGAGTCCATGGTTTTTGCAGGGCATGAGATCCTGCCTCAAGTGGAGGAGTTTAAGTATCTCGGGGTCTTGTTCACGAGTGAGGGAAGGATGGAACGCCAGATGGACAGGTGGATTGGTGCGGCATCTGCAGTGATGCGGACTCTGCACCGGTCCGTCGTGGTCGTGGGCGCTCTAGGGTGGCTGGTCCTGGGTATTGTGTATTGAGTGTGGCATTTGGGAGATGCTGCTTCCTGGCTGCGGTTGCTGGGCGTCCGGGGCCTTTGGACGGCCTCGCCTCGTGGTGGGTGCCGGGAAACAGGGGTGCCTATTGCCTACTGGCTCGTCTTGTGGGGGGGAAGTTTTTTCCAAATAGTGTGTTCCAAACGCTGCCTTTATGCAGACAGAGGAGGTGGTAAGTACTCCAGAACTTGGAACACCTGTAGGAATTAGTGGCACCAACTGCCAAGCCTTGATCAACGGAGAAAGATAAACTAAATATTAGTACTTTGCGGCAGAAAATGTATAAAGTATACTAAAGCATACGTTTTAGTATTAAAATACGTGTATTCGTGTACTTAGTCTTCATACTTTCAGTATAATTCAGGTATACTTCATCCTATGTTTAAGTATGTAAAATACATTTTAGAAAAAGTCAACTTCAGGTATGCTTCCTCAGTTTTAGTATAAAATAAGTATACTCATTGCACACTTGAATAAATGTCTTTTGCCAATCAAGCTGTGGCTCGGGAGCCAGATGTGGCTCTTTTGACGAGCACATGTGGCTCTCAGAAGTTTCTAAACACCACAACATTTATTTCTTTTCATGTCGTTTTTTCTTCAAGTAAATGTAACATATCCTGCTCTACAGAGAAGCTGCTCAAAGTGCAGTCCGAGTGATTTATGGCGCACTAAAAAAATAGTGCTGTTTAAGGACCTTTTTTAAACGGTTTTTAGAAGATTAAACATGTGATTGACCAGGGTACAGATTTGGATTTGAACTTTGACCCCGGCCTACCGGTCCACCTTGCGTCTGGTATCGCGGAAAAATCTTTGGCAAAGCGACGGTACTGTAGAGCCATGTTCCACCCACTTGCTGCACGCTAATGTCCATAATGCAAGCTAGCGTGGTGGATGGAACCCCGAGCCTTCGTGAGCAAAGTGTGAAGTATCACGGACACACACACACACACGCACGCACGCACACGCACTCCTCCTCGACTGGCTGCATGATTGACTGTGGGCCGGGTGATGTTTCTCGCAGCCAGGTGGTTCAGCCAACGCGTGAGGCCTCCATTATTGGCACCGGCGTGTCTGGACCAACATCACAGGAATATTAAAAAGATTCCGGGATGTCAATCATCACCTCCAGTGTGTCTTTTCCCCTCTTCCTCTCCCGCTCCTCTTGGCAGCTCCTCATATCTGCTATCATTAGAGCGATGCTGAGATGGAAACTGCACGGCGGAGGAAGGCGAACACTTTGATGTTGCTCACATTCACAGAGGCAAATAACACACTTTGATTTTTTTTTGAAGCCGCTCCGCTCCCAAAACACAGATTTGCACACACATCCTGTCAAAAAAAATGAGGCTGCGAACGGCCAGCCGGCGCACGGCGCTTTTTGGCACGTGTGCCGTCTGGCCTTTCGTTGCAAAAGTTGTTGAGACGGGATGATGAGTGAATATCTGTCCATTTTGATTTTCCGGGGAAGCTAACGAATGCACACAAAGCTGTGATGAGCGCAGCTGTCTCCGGCATCTGACGTGCCATCGGAGAGATGACGCCTTTGGAGCTTGGATCATCCTCCCGTGTGTGCGTGTTTGGATACGCATTAGAATGCTTATGGGAGCAGCCGCTCGTTTACAATAGCAATAAATAAATATAATAATTACAATATTGTATAGCTACTACTATATGATTATGATTATCTAAGATTATCTAAGTCAAAATATTAGGAGAAAAAGTTGTAATCTAAACAAATAAAGTTGTCATTTTTGGAAAAGGTTAGAATAATAGGAGAATAAAGTCAAAATATTACAGGAATATAGTCATAATTATGAGAAAAGTGGGAAAAAATTGGAATGTTTAAAAAAACCAGCAGAAATTGAAAAAATTGCTGGAATTTTACGAGTAGAAAGTCAAAATATTAAGAGAAAAAAGTTGCAGTTTTACAAGAATAAACTAACAGAGGATTATTAAACTAATAAAATAATGTTATGAGTAAAAACAATGTCATTTTAGTAAGTTCATTTCATTCATTCATTCATTTTCTATGCCGCTTATCCTCATTAGGGTCGCGGGTATGCTGGAGCCTATCCCAGCTGGCTTTGGACTGGTACACCCTGGACTGGTCGCTAGCCAATCGCAGGGCACATATACAAACATTCACACTCTAATGGACAATTTAGAGCGGCCAATGAAGCTAACATGCATGTTTTTGGAACGTGGGAGGAAAGCGGAGTACCCGGAGAAAACCCACACACGCACGGGGAGAACATGCAAACTCCACACAGAGATGCCCGATGGAGATTCCAACCCTGGTCTTCCAGGTATCCTGACTGTGTGACCAGCATGCTAACCACTAGGCCACCGTGAGGCCTTTTGGAAAAATTGGGTTTGGACATAAAATAGTAATTTTCCAATTTCCAAGGTCAAAATATGAAGATAAAAATGTCAGCGAATGAGAAAAACGGTTATATTTTTAATGATTTTTTATTCCTGTAATATTTTGACTTCATTCTCCTAATATTATAACCTTTTCCACAACCTCGTTTTCCAAAAATGACAACTCTTTTTGGATTTGAACGCGTCTTAAAACAATGCAGTAAGTCATTTTAGTGATTTTAAAATATGTCACGTTAACGTAGGAATTCGTGCTCACACTAATGTTGTTGTGCTCCCCTTCGTGGTGCACACCTGCATGTGGGATTGCTACGCTATGTTGTGATGCCCCCCGTGTGAAATAGTGCTAATATGTACAGTACGTATACATTTCGATCGCTTTGCCTTTCCACGCCGATGCCGCGCTGCCAAGCATGTTGATGCACCGCATGCGCGTGGACTCAGGTGTGGTGGGTCTGCGGTCCAGGGGGGTTGCTGACACATCAGATGTGTTTTGATTCGCCGTGGATGAGAGGCTCATCTCGAGGCAGCCTTGAGATGAGCCTTGTTATCCTCCTCAGCGAGAGACGCGAGGCGCGCATCCTAATTAGCACACATCTCCTGGCGAGAGCGAGACGAGAGTTCCGTCTGTACTCCTCCGCCCGTCTTGTCAGCTATGCCAGCTCCAAAAAGAAGACAAACAAACCCCGACCACTCTCAGGAGTCTGACGGACGGACGACGGGGAGACGCAACGTAGTCTTATTTGGGGGACCGAGTGGCGCGCTGCCTTTCGGTGTCATTGGCGGAAGATCATAGCGCTTACAAAGCGTCCAATCAGATTGCTCTTGACAGCCACTGAGGAGAACATTGGCATGTTATTCAAGGATCGCTGTGATGTATTAACAAGCGTTATGGTCCTCCATCATCACCAGAAGAACATTGCCTCTCACAAATGACCCTCGGGGACGTATCTGCAGAACATCTGGTCATTGCTATGATATGCTCTTATTAACAACAGGCATTAAAGTCCTTCTGCCACGATCGGATAATTGTTCCCCTGTCATATTTCCATCTCAGATGGGCGTTGCTATGACATGCTGCGACTTATTAACAAGCTTTACAGTCCGATACGGTCTCCTCAGCTGCTAGGCGGCCTGTTTGATCGCTATCTGGAAACCGCTCCCACATATCGCCCCGTATTGGCGAGCATCACGGCAGTTTAAGCGCCCCGTCCTGTTGCTCTGCCAACCGCGGCATCTCGGGGTTGCTATGATGTGTTGTGATGTGTGATTGTAGCGATGACTAAACCGCGCATGTTATCTACCGCCGTGATACGTTCTGGTCATCCATCGATGTTGATGGCGTCGCCAGAAGAACGAAGCATTTAGCGTTCAGTCCGGTCAGATTACTCGTATGACCATCGCCGCCGCCCACACACGGGTTTGCATGGGACTGTATGTGTGGACAGCCGTGGTTGGACAAAAGCCCCCGTTGTCTTTTTTTATTTTGCTGAGACAGGAGAAGCAGCCCAAGACGACCCAACTCCGACTTAACGTCACTCCTTCGCCCGTGCTGCTTTTCCCCCCCCGCCATTTGAGCACATCACCTCCACACGCCTGCTCCTCGCCGTCCCCGCAGGCCGCCCTACCGGGGCTACTCTGCAAGTAGTTGTAAGAACACGTGTCGTCATGTACTCGCGACCGCGCTGCACACTTGTCAGCGCTTCCTCTTAATTTGGCTCCAAAGCCACCAGGCCATTTGGACCGTGGGGAAATCCTGTCGGAATATGCAACGGTTCGGATAGATGGAGGAAAAGGATGGCCATAGAACGCCAGCCTCTGCAGTGTCACTCGCTCCGGATCCGGGGGAAGCTGCATCCTGAATAAAGCATGGAGAGTGCCGTGTGAAGGAAGTACTGTTTTCTTGTGGCGCACCTTAAATGGAGCACGCGTCCTGCTGCAGGGCCGCACTTGTTGTAGAAGCGCTAAGAAGGACCCAAGGAGGACATCGATGGGAAAAATTGCTTCCTATGCTCATTCGAAGTCAGCGAGGAGCCGCACGGAGTAGATCAACTACATCTGGAGGACATTTCTGTGACTTTTAAAGACTCCCAAGTTCGTCTTCAGACTGTCGATGGACTCCTTTTGGTTGCCTTTCTTAATGTTCATTCCAAAAGCACTTGAAAAGCTGCAATACTTAGAACATTAGCCCGCGTGTGCCATGTTTTTTTCCCACAGTAACTGCTGCGGTTCTAATTTTAATTCTGATAATTTGCAGAAGGCCAACGGGGAGATCATGTGATGCTCAATTGAAAGCCATGCAATGTAAACATCTGACCTTCAAATAACTTCAAATAACACAATCACAGCCTCAGTGATATTTATGAAGTATTTCATACACAAGCTTACAATACCGGTCAACTCAAATACTCAAAATACAATTTTTGTTTCTCGTGAGGATCTTCATGCTGTTTTTTCAACTTCTGGAGTACTTACTACCTCCTCTGTCCGCATAGAAGCAGGGTTGGAATCCACTATACTATACCGTGGTAAGCATCAGTAGGTCCGTATTGAACTGGAGAAGTCATTTGTTGCTGCAAATATGGCAAGAAAAGACTAATTAAAATTAAATTGGGAGTCTTCCAAGACGTTTGACCTGTTATGTTCCACATTGTTTGATTTTTGAAAGCGAACGGTCAATTTGCACGAATTACATTCATAGACCATGGCGCCGCCCATAACGAGCCAGCTTTCTCTGTCCGGTCTTATTTCCGGAAGTGATGCCAGCAGCGTACAATCACTCAGGTCAAAAAACGTGGCGGTGTATGAGACAGACAATGATTACAGTATTTGGAGCGAAAATTTGCAAGACGCGCCAGTAGCTTGCAGGGGGAAAAGAAGGAAGAAGCATTTGGAGAACTTGCAAAACGTGGACCTAAATCTTCTGACCTGGAGGTAAATGTTTGGGAAAATTTCACAGTCGATCGGCCTCTTGAAGAGCATAAAGACGTCGCTGCAATGGCCGACCCATGTTTACATAGCATGCATAACGCGTCGCAGCCTTGTCGCTATGGCAGCATCGTGTTTACAGTACAACATGCAAGCAAGACATGACTTACTCTGTTCTGTGGCTATTTTGGCGTAGGGGTCTTGTTTTTTTCCCTGCTCTTTCTCAAAATGCGTTGGTCCTTACACCAGTACCATCCACTAACATTGTGTTGTGGGGAGTATGGTGTGTTTTACTGGCAGTGATAGCCACAGCAGATAGCACATTAGCCGCCTAACTTACACATCAGTTAGGAAGTAGCACGCCATGAGCACTACGATGGAGCACATTGAGGTTTGACTTCCTTCCTTGGCACGCTTGTCCATGGTCCAAGTTCTTGTGGGTTTTTGGCTTTTTCTTTCCAACTGCAAGGCGGTATGGAAAAGTTTGTCCCCACAAAGTGTGTTGATCCTTTTATGTGGCGGATTGTGTCTTTTAGAAATGTAAACAAACGCACTTTGTCTACCCAAGTAAAAGTAAATCAAAAAGCCCTCAACACACGGAGAGGGCATAATATTCAAAAAGATATAAGCAACAACAGAAAGTCACAAAGAACTGCAGCATAACAATGGTTTACTCCAGAACTTCTGGTGTAAATGTCACTTGCTCCTTCTCCACATGTGCAGGAAGTGAGCAAAAACTGCAAAAAATGTTCACCATTTGAGAACACGTAATAAAGTAACAAGATTGACACGTGTTTTGGTGTCAGTGCAGGTTGCACACCCGCTGCACATGCATATGCGACTCTTGCATTACTCCATTCAATTAAAGAATGATCTCTGAAGATGTCCAAATTCATAACCTAATATGAAATTCCCTCCCGAGGGTTCGCCTTTACCCAGATCTGCAACAAAACTTCTTAATCAATGAATGCCCTTTGGATAGGTAGTTTTGGTGTAATTCTGCACCACCAAACTTACTGGTAGAAAATAAAAGCGTATGCTTCCAAATGATGTTTTAAGATGTTTGGTAGCTAATATATGTAAAAAAAAATATGCTTAACTAACTTAAGCTTAATAGCTTTTTAACACTTTACCACAAGAGTTTAATGCAATAGCTCACCCGTGTGTTAATTTAATGGCAGAATAAAAGTTTAATTGTAGCTAAGACTGTGGATTAGCCCAAATGTGTTTTTAAAACAAGTAAAAATGTTATTTTGTAATTTTTCACCAAACACTCATTAAGCCAAACAAACGCCTCATTAGATGCAGTGCAAATAGGTCACACCCCTGCTGCTGTAAAGGCAAGGAGTTTCAGGATTTGCAGAACTGGAAGAAAAAGCAATGTGTGTGTGAGGAATTTGCCCTGCAAGCAATCTCAAGAGGGCCTGGCACTGGGAGAGTCTAATCAGACTCTGGCTGCCGCTTTTTTCCCCGGATTGCTCCTTCCCGGCCCTCAGGCCTAATTAGGACCCATGTGCACCATCCGCCGAATTGCTGCTCGCAGTGACGTCTGGCGAGACTCTCACCTGTGTGTGTGTGTGGGGGGGGGAAAAAAGTCCTGGAAATGAGCTGCTGGTGCGCAAAGGGATGTTGGGAGGAGGTGACATCAGTGGCGGCGGTGCCGCACTGCCTGTATGTCCCCACCTGGAGGTCGCAGGAGTACGATGAATGTTACGACAAGGGAGGAAACAAATAAAAAGAGAAGGGCGGCGCTTTAAAGGTTTGAGCCAGAGGAACATCTTTTTTATGTGTACTTTTCCCCTAGTCATGATGGATCGGGACCACTCGCAGGAGGAAGTGAAAAGTCAGAGTGCATAAATCTTGTTACGTGGACATTTTAAAAGCAGAAAATCCACGTTTATCACATATCCCTCCAACAATGTAATTTCATAACAAATGTAGAGTATTTCATTTGCACTGGAATGACTCAACAGCACCTCTGCTGGTTGAAGCCAAGTAGTGCATGCTCTTTTATCTCAACCCTTTGGAGAGCTATTTCTTTTTAATTGTTTTGTTTTTAAATTCCAAATGCACATTAAAAGTTATAATATTTGAAATATCCGTATACCACGTAATTATTTCATTAAATATTTCCCAAAAATGTATTTAGTGTAATTGAATGGAATTTGTGTTATTTGTTGCAAATGTCATTACACTGCTGGATAACAAACTGCATATAAGGCAAGTGGACAAAGACAAAAAAATATTACATATATTTTGGATGCAATAATAAAGGGGAAGGTGATAAAGGTGACGCATTTGAGGTATGGAAAACTTGATAGCAAAGCTTGCAAGGCTGGAGAGTACAAAGGAGTATTGCATGCATATCTTAGATATTAAGTATAAATCAGGAAGGCTCATTAGTGGATATTCTTTTTCCTGGTTCTTGGAGCTTCTTGGAATCTGCCACCTGCCCAGTTTTGAGTATTTTCCCAAAAAGTCTTTCTGACCCATTTTTGTTGGCATCCTATAAGATGTGCCCTATTTGGAGTTTTGCATCCTTCAAGTGCGCGTTTGCAGGGTGCATGACATCATTGCAGTGCACGAAGGCTGTCCCAATTCTCTGGCATTAGCTCCAAGTGTTCATTGTGACTTTCTTTATCCGCCTTCTATTTCCCTGGAACCTTTGCACGCCCACCCCTGAAAAAATATTTCAACTTGGCGGCACACAACAGAGGAAAAAGGAGCGACTTGTAAGTGTAGTTGTATTTACTCACTACAGCATGTAATATGCAAAGCTTAGTATGACATCTCAAACGTAAATCTGTGTTACAAACAGGGCCAGCTCTACACTGGGGCAAGGTGCTGGCCCCTTCAAATCAAAATTTTAGAGGTAAAATCTCCGCCACAAAGCAGCAAAATGCTGCTGCCCACATTTCTCATCTCCGTGGCAGGGCTGCTCCGCTCTGCGTTGAAACATTGGCTCATTTGCATGATAACAGAGATTGGATGTTTAGGACTCCTGGAAGGGCTGTGAAGACACTTTGAGGAAAGAGAGAAAGCGAGCCGAACAACTAATAATAAACACAACGCAAAATAAGCGTTAAAATAACATCTACATAATACTAGTATTTGTTCAATCAACTGGGGGAATAGTAAATAAATAACCCTTTTCCCCCAATGGAAGCCTTTTTCAGCCACACAGCCCCAGGGGGGAGACTGTCCAGAGCTGAACCAGATCTCAGGGTAGAGGCCTGACAAAGTGCATTCCACTTCTCCAGGTTGGAAAACGCAGCCAACAAGCCATGTGGTGGACAGAGCCCTTACACAAAATGTGCTGGCTCCTGATGTGTATGCATACTGCCCCCTTCCCATCTCTAACTGCCCCCCATATGCATGGCAAGAACCAGCCCTGATTACAATATGAGACCTCGACTACCACAATTATGATCGACCACCGTGCTGCGCGCTCCTCTTTTACCCAGAAAGTGAGCGTCACGCATGAAGCTTCGTTTCTTACAAAGCCTTTGACTTCAGTTTTTGGACTTTGTGAATTGGACTCATGTAAACTACTTATGCACTCTAAACATTACTTATGCAAACGCACAAAATCGGGTTACGTAAAATAGCTTGTGAACATCGTTACATTTGGGACTCCCACACAATATAGCTTTAAGTTCATTTTCTTTCTCTGGGTGAGTAGTGGGGACGTCCCGATACACATTTTTTGCCATCCAGTCCGATTTTTTATAGTCTTGCTAATCTGATCCGATCCGGTACTAATCTTTTTTTTTAATAATACATTTTTGTTACAAAGAGTCAGGTGCGTAGACTAAGAAAACTAGGAAGTGGAACGTCAATGACTGATAAAATAAGGAGTGGGTGCTCTGTCTTGACATGCAAATAAATGGCCAACTGAATTACAGCCATCCTGACGTGGAATTATTCAGCCGCCATTACAAAACTTTTAGGGTTGGACTAATCATTTGGCATGGTTACACATCCATTTGCGGTGTGAATTAGAACAACCATGGGTAATGTGGCACTTCCTGTGCAAGCTCCCGGCACCATGACAGAGGAGTCCGGGCACAGCGAGGGACGTCAATCTCTGTAGCCGCCAGCCGAATAGCCAGAGTCCAACTCAAACAAACTTTACCAGGGTGCCCCCTGGACATGTCTGAACGGTGGTGTTGCGTGTTCTTTCTCTTCGCCCGGGTGGCGGGAGTCGAGTGGCAACCAGCTTTGAGCCGCATTTACCGTTTGCCTATCATGTTGGAGTGTGGCACAGATTTACGGCAACCGGAACGGCCCGATCTTGTGGCGGAAGTTGATCTTTTCCAATCTTCAAAATACAGCGGCTGGGCAATCAACACCAATCCTGGAGATCGGATTGGGACACCCGTAGTGAGTAGTTGAATTCATGACAAGGCTGCAGTATCAAATGTATTAACAATGCCAATTCTGAAATAAATGTTGCATTGTGTAATTACTTCCAGTTAATATAATCCGTATAAGTATTATTATTTTCTTCTTCTTCTTCTTCTTTTCCTTTCGGCTTATCCTGCTTATCCCAGGGGTCGCCACAGCGAATCATTTTCGCATGTCTTGATTTGGCAAAAGTTTTACGTCGGATGCCCTTCCTGACACGACCCTCTGTATGAGGGACATGATCTAATAGTGGCACTCTAAAAAAAGAGTGCCATAAAAATAGCTGACCCATGGGGCTTAATTGCCATGTTAATATATGCAATAATAAATAATAATATAAACAATAAATAATTCATTTTAAATAATTATATCATATATATATTAATTAAAAATAATGATTAATAAATTAATTGATATTTAATATGAATATATCAACTCTATACTTATTTTGTATAATTGTTAAGTGTTGGTAACAACAAAAGGAATAAGTCAAATAAAGAAGGGAAAGGTGTCTTTACTGCTGATCAGGTTTTATTTGACATCTACATGTAGGTCATATTTTTGCAGTGTGATGGATTTTACTCATTCATATGTATGCATATAAATGAATTGTGTTCAGTAAATAATATATATCCATTGCATCAAAGGGTACGCACAGCGTATAACTGCAGACGTTGTGGAAAAGACTGTATTCCCGTGCACAATTCAGTCATGGTATGTCCATACGGGCAGCGGGAATGTAAAATACCCGGGCAAGTCCTCAGCGGAAAATGCACTGGGTTGCACAGAGTTGCGTGATGTTTACGTGCCCGCCAAGAAGCTAACTGCTGATGCTGTATCCATTAGCTTCACAACAGATAGATATGTTACTCATATTGGTATCGTGTGGAAATTGAGAGTTGGACAAAGCCAATATCGGACATATCTAATAATGTTCATGTATAGTTAGAATGAAATAATACATAATTATAGAAAATATGTAATATTAAACATATAATAACAATATGAATGCATACCATGCTTGGAAGGCTGTAACAAATACACCCAAGAACAATCTTTGTATTTTCTATGGCGGCTATGAAAACTCCTGTACATCCCATAATATCCCGGGGTGTAATGTTTCAATGCAGCCTGCTACAAATGATAACCGTGATTTACTCTACTTGCTTGTCGGGTAACAGATCACCCGCGTTCTCACTCTTCAGTATTCAGCACAAGGCCAAACCCAAACTTTTTCCCGCAATCATGTGACTCCCAGTCTGATAACCCGCCACAGTGGGCTGCTCCCTCCTTTGTCTTTACACGGTGATTGAAAATCCCAACACCCACTCGGCCGCCCATCATGCCACCGCCGCCGCCGCCGCCCACAGCTCAGTCTTGGCGACCACCACGCGTCTCCTAAGATATGTTGTTTTTTTCCCATCGTGTGCCGAGAATCCAGATGAAATGACACTGAGCGTGAGCGTAAAAGCGTGTTGAGATTTTATTCTCGACTGCCGGGTTTCACCTTGAAGGACACTGATTTGTATTACAAGCGTGCACGTGGAGCATCACAGGAGAAGCAGAAATTACCTACTTTGAACAGAAAAACAAACAAGCAGCATAGGGCTCCTCTGTAACATGTTCTCGGGGGCAAGTCCTCGGCTGGTCATTGAAAAGTTAAGTGCAAGACTTTCTTTGTGAAGCAAGGGAATTGGCATGTGTAAGAATTAGTCATTAGCATTAGTAATGTTATGCATGTTGTCATTAATTAAGCATTTTACGGTGTTTCTGTTGACAGCAGTACCACAAATTATTGTTTTGTCGGGGGTTTCGCTCGGTTTTTACGCCAGATGCCCTTTCTGATGCAACTTGGGTCTGGAATCGGCACTGAACATCTCCAATGGTTGGGTGTTGGTACAAAATACCAAAATATCCAACCTAAACATTTTTCTTTTTACTTTTCTGGTAAGGTAGTGGCGCACCGCACTGATTGGTTGATAGAGGATAAATGTAATTCCTACAAAAACACTGTGGATGGCAATGGTAGCGGTTCTTGTTTAGGGGTACCAAACTGTTTATTTTATTTTTTCCTATGCTATAGCGTTACACTGTTTAACCGGAAATATTTAACTTTAATTGTTTGACATCCATCCATTTTCTATAACGCTTTCCTCATTAGGGTCACGGGGGTATGCTGGAGCCTATCCCAGCTGACATCAGGCAAGAGGCGGGGTACATTATTATTATGTAGGGGGTTTTTTTCTACGGTGCACCAAAAAATATTGTTATTGTTTACTGTTTTATGACATTTCTGTCCATTCAGGATGTTAGAATTGCTCCTCCCAAGACGCCCGCTGCATGAAATAAAAAAATTGCCATGATTTTCAGATACTACTAGTGTGCAGTGACGTGTGATGAGGTTCATGGCTGGTGAGGCACTGACTCCTTTGGAGTTTTTTTTTCTATTGATACAGCTTGCTCATTAGGAGGATACCGGGAAAAAGAAGAGAAGAATTCACCTTTTTTTACAAATGTGTTCAAATTGCTTACAAATACTTCATTCATTTTCTTTTCCGCTTATCCTCATTAGGGTCGCGGGTACGCTGGAGCCTATCCCAGCTGGCCTTGGGCGAGAGGCGGGGTACACCCTGGACTGGTCGCCAGTCAATCGCAGGGCCTTACAAATACTTCTTAGTCCCATTTGTTGAATTTGTACTAAGTGAAAAACAATTATGTTATTTCCTTTTATCTGTATAGATAAGTACATGCAGCCTTTCCTTCTCCCGGAAAAGGTCTGATACTTTGTTGCAAAAGTCTGATCACCTCTTGGTGAGCTTGGTTATATATTCCTCCATCTTGGCAGTCAAGTTCATTCATTCATTTATTCATTCATCAGAGCATACAAATATTTTGAATGCATTTGACTTTCTGCTAGTTAGTGCTGCTGAAGAACGGCAGTGACAAGCACCTTCCGGCTCACACGTGCCTGACCCTTTCAGGATGCAGCGGTATTGCAAGTGCCTCCCATATGACATTTCCATGTAGTTTATTGTCCATTTAGCCGGAATTACAACGTAACGTAACACTGACGTTAAAGACGCTACAGAAAGTGACGGGGCATGATAAATGTTTCTGCAACTTTATATGATTGGCGACATGCTGACAAAGTCAAACTGGCTGGCGTCGTGATCCAACTAAATTCTCATGATCGAACGCAACAAAGAACAAAACAAATGTAAAAAAATGGACTCATACAGAAAATACACTTAGAATACAGTTCAATGGGCAAATATGAATATGTTATCATTATTAGTTTTTTTTTCATCATGGCTGCCTCATCTGCGTCCCCTGACTGCACGTCGTTGCTAGTGTGTTACTTTTTAAAATTCTCATGAGAACAGGTTCTGCAGTTCGACCACAAAAACGGATAGGCGAATGTTTCTGTGAATGTTCTGAACTCCTGTTTCCATGCCAGTGTAGTTACCCAGATGTGTGTTTGAAGCTCAAGTTCCCACGGCCGATGTCATGTTCTTCTAGTTGAGACCGGAGCAGTAATCGATGCCACGCGGCCGTCACCAGTCACTTAATTGTGGTGGTTGTGTTGCAGGAAATGCTCTGAAGTGGTTCCTATGTTGCATTATGTCTTCACACTGGAGTCCACTGAAAAAAACTTGAATATATCTAAGGCGGGGGTGGGCAGACTGCGGCCCGGGGGCCACATCGGGCCCGCCGGACAGCTTCATCCGGCCCGCCAGGCATTTCCAAACACTGTTTCTTTAAACCTTTGATGTCAAAAGTGCAGCCAGCGACATGAATTTCGGCCCCGATGTGGCGCGCTTGAGTCGCCAGAATAGTCAGATGCAATCTGTGGCTTGTACAAAAAAGCCATCCAAACAACATGTGCACCTTATGCACCATGTGAGCATACAAACAAATGTTTGTGAATAATACCCATGCCAAAAAAACACCCGTATATTCCCGCCGCAAGGCATGCTGGGTAGCTTGTGGTCCTCTTTCTCCCGACATTTTTGTCACATTTCAAAAAGTAAACAAGGAGGAGCGTTAACATACTCTTGATGGTTCATACTTCATATTTCATAATGTTGTTGCCGCTGACCTACCCAGCATGCCTTGCGGGCATTTGGAAACAGCATTTAGCGCATGGTTGTTATCACCCACGTAGTAGCAGTAGTTGATTTCTACCCTTGCTGTGGCTGTGTTGTATTCGTTTCATCGCACCATGAGCAAGTAGGTTGTTCTGTTTGATGACCACCTATCCTGTATACGGACGGCCTCTCCGCCACGTTTTTTAACCCAGTGTGGCCCGCGAGTCAAAAAGTTTGCCCAGCCCTGATCTAAGGTCTTGAAGTTCTGCGGTGATCATCCACGCTGATTTCAAAGTACCTTCTTCAAAAGCCAGTATGGATTCAAAGTAAGACAAAATCGTGAAGTTGAGGTGATGCCTGCTCATGTCGTGTCTCTGCTCGTTAGTGTCTCCGCGGTGGATTGCTGAAAATAAATCTTCAGCTTCTACTCCCACTTGAAATCATGACCCACCATTTCATAAAACTTGACATTGAATGGCCTGTAAAAGTCTCGCAGCTGCTCGATGGCGTCCCGGCTGATCTGTACATGAGTCCTGCCCTTGGACTTTCCCAAGCAGCGTGGCGAGCCACTGCTCTCGGGCTTCTTGAGGCATGGGAAGCCCTTGGTGCGGTTGAAGTAGAAGTGCTTGTCCGTGACAATTCGCTTAATCCCCAGAAAGTCCTGCACCCGTGCCAGCTCCCCTGCCGGGTCGGTAATAAGGCGTTCGCCGCTGACGAAGTGAATCTGAGCCAGAGGGAAGTATCGCAGCCAGTTCTCCAGGTGAAGGGCATAGAGACCGATGCGAATGGCGTTCCAGGATGTGTCCACCGAGCCTGAGCTCTGGTTCTGGAAAGCCAGCTCCTGGAAGCTCGNAGTACCAAACTGTTTATTTTATTTTTTCCTATGCTATAGCGTTACACTGTTTAACCGGAAATATTTAACTTTAATTGTTTGACATCCATCCATTTTCTATAACGCTTTCCTCATTAGGGTCACGGGGGTTTGCTGGAGCCTATCCCAGCTGACATCAGGCAAGAGGCGGGGTACATTATTATTATGTAGGGGGTTTTTTTCTACGGTGCACCAAAAAATATTGTTATTGTTTACTGTTTTATGACATTTCTGTCCATTCAGGATGTTAGAATTGCTCCTCCCAAGACGCCCGCTGCATGAAATAAAAAAATTGCCATGATTTTCAGATACTACTAGTGTGCAGTGACGTGTGATGAGGTTCATGGCTGGTGAGGCACTGACTCCTTTGGAGTTTTTTTTTCTATTGATACAGCTTGCTCATTAGGAGGATACCGGGAAAAAGAAGAGAAGAATTCACCTTTTTTTACAAATGTGTTCAAATTGCTTACAAATACTTCATTCATTTTCTTTTCCGCTTATCCTCATTAGGGTCGCGGGTACGCTGGAGCCTATCCCAGCTGGCCTTGGGCGAGAGGCGGGGTACACCCTGGACTGGTCGCCAGTCAATCGCAGGGCCTTACAAATACTTCTTAGTCCCATTTGTTGAATTTGTACTAAGTGAAAAACAATTATGTTATTTCCTTTTATCTGTATAGATAAGTACATGCAGCCTTTCCTTCTCCCGGAAAAGGTCTGATACTTTGTTGCAAAAGTCTGATCACCTCTTGGTGAGCTTGGTTATATATTCCTCCATCTTGGCAGTCAAGTTCATTCATTCATTTATTCATTCATCAGAGCATACAAATATTTTGAATGCATTTGACTTTCTGCTAGTTAGTGCTGCTGAAGAACGGCAGTGACAAGCACCTTCCGGCTCACACGTGCCTGACCCTTTCAGGATGCAGCGGTATTGCAAGTGCCTCCCATATGACATTTCCATGTAGTTTATTGTCCATTTAGCCGGAATAACAACGTAACGTAACACTGACGTTAAAGACGCTACAGAAAGTGACGGGGCATGATAAATGTTTCTGCAACTTGATATGATTGGCGACATGCTGACAAAGTCAAACTGGCTGGCGTCGTGATCCAACTAAATTCTCATGATCGAACGCAACAAAGAACAAAACGAATGTAAAAAAATGGACTCATACAGAAAATACACTTAGAATACAGTTCAATGGGCAAATATGAATATGTTATCATTATTAGTTTTTTTTTCATCATGGCTGCCTCATCTGCGTCCCCTGACTGCACGTCGTTGCTAGTGTGTTACTTTTTAAAATTCTCATGAGAACAGGTTCTGCAGTTCGACCACAAAAACGGATAGGCGAATGTTTCTGTGAATGTTCTGAACTCCTGTTTCCATGCCAGTGTAG
This sequence comes from Oostethus manadensis, assembly GCA_024372805.1. Taxonomy (NCBI): domain Eukaryota; kingdom Metazoa; phylum Chordata; class Actinopteri; order Syngnathiformes; family Syngnathidae; genus Oostethus; species Oostethus manadensis. The sequence goes on along the minus strand of QODF01000050.1, from coordinate 3,636,956 downwards.
TTACCCAGATGTGTGTTTGAAGCTCAAGTTCCCACGGCCGATGTCATGTTCTTCTAGTTGAGACCGGAGCAGTAATCGATGCCACGCGGCCGTCACCAGTCACTTAATTGTGGTGGTTGTGTTGCAGGAAATGCTCTGAAGTGGTTCCTATGTTGCATTATGTCTTCACACTGGAGTCCACTGAAAAAAACTTGAATATATCTAAGGCGGGGGTGGGCAGACTGCGGCCCGGGGGCCACATCGGGCCCGCCGGACAGCTTCATCCGGCCCGCCAGGCATTTCCAAACACTGTTTCTTTAAACCTTTGATGTCAAAAGTGCAGCCAGCGACATGAATTTCGGCCCCGATGTGGCGCGCTTGAGTCGCCAGAATAGTCAGATGCAATCTGTGGCTTGTACAAAAAAGCCATCCAAACAACATGTGCACCTTATGCACCATGTGAGCATACAAACAAATGTTTGTGAATAATACCCATGCCAAAAAAACACCCGTATATTCCCGCCGCAAGGCATGCTGGGTAGCTTGTGGTCCTCTTTCTCCCGACATTTTTGTCACATTTCAAAAAGTAAACAAGGAGGAGCGTTAACATACTCTTGATGGTTCATACTTCATATTTCATAATGTTGTTGCCGCTGACCTACCCAGCATGCCTTGCGGGCATTTGGAAACAGCATTTAGCGCATGGTTGTTATCACCCACGTAGTAGCAGTAGTTGATTTCTGCCCTTGCTGTGGCTGTGTTGTATTCGTTTCATCGCACCGTGAGCAAGTAAGTTGTTCTGTTTGATGACCACCTATCCTGTATACGGACGGCCTCTCCGCCACGTTTTTTAACCCAATGTGGCCCGCGAGTCAAAAAGTTTGCCCAGCCCTGATCTAAGGTCTTGAAGTTCTGCGGTGATCATCCACGCTGATTTCAAAGTACCTTCTTCAAAAGCCAGTATGGATTCAAAGTAAGACAAAATCGTGAAGTTGAGGTGATGCCTGCTCATGTCGTGTCTCTGCTCGTTAGTGTCTCCGCGGTGGATTGCTGAAAATAAATCTTCAGCTTCTACTCCCACTTGAAATCATGACCCACCATTTCATAAAACTTGACATTGAATGGCCTGTAAAAGTCTCGCAGCTGCTCGATGGCGTCCCGGCTGATCTGTACATGAGTCCTGCCCTTGGACTTTCCCAAGCAGCGTGGCGAGCCACTGCTCTCGGGCTTCTTGAGGCATGGGAAGCCCTTGGTGCGGTTGAAGTAGAAGTGCTTGTCCGTGACAATTCGCTTAATCCCCAGAAAGTCCTGCACCCGTGCCAGCTCCCCTGCCGGGTCGGTAATAAGGCGTTCGCCGCTGACGAAGTGAATCTGAGCCAGAGGGAAGTATCGCAGCCAGTTCTCCAGGTGAAGGGCATAGAGACCGATGCGAATGGCGTTCCAGGATGTGTCCACCGAGCCTGAGCTCTGGTTCTGGAAAGCCAGCTCCTGGAAGCTCGGCAGGTCAGGATTTTTGGACAAAGTCTGCGTGTAGTCGGATATGGCGCGGGTGACCGGGTCTCGCACAACCACTATGAGTTTGGCGTTTCGGGACATGGCGGCGATCCGGTGCGGCGTCTCTTTCGTGACAAAGTAGCTCGGAGTCTTCTCCATTGTGATTTGGCCTTCAAGCGTCCTTGGCATCAAACCTCTGAGGGAAAGATAAATCACAGCAAAAACGTCTCGTTTATATCCACTTTCTCTCTTGCATTTTTTTGGTGGGGGTGCAGTACTCTTGAATTATTGCAAAAGCTAAGAAACTCAAGGGGCACAATGTCCTCTGCATCAAAGGAAATGTGAATACAGCATTAAATGTACTGGGAGTACTTGCGATACAATGATAGTATGATATTTTGCCAATGCTGATATCACAATAATGAGATTCCCTTAAAAAAGGAATCAGAAAGTACCAAACTGCACATACTTTGGACAGCAAAAGTATTCATCAGTATCAGATTTATTATCTGAAATATTGTATGTTGGATACCAGTGGTGTCCAGATAGAACTTTAAAAAAAATGAAACCTGACATTACTCACCACCAACAGGGACCGACCCAACAAAGTTTCTCATGCTTAGCAAGGAGGAAGCCGTGGTGTTGTGAAAATCCTTCTTGGTCGTGTTAAACTTCCCCGGTTCTGTGGCACCGCTAGAAACTTGTGCGTGAGAAGTCTTGCACTCAGCTGCAACATTTTTTTCCAATTTGAATGGAAACACGACCGACATGGTTCCTTCTCCTTGCTAAACACTCCGGCACACGCTGTTGTTGGGATCAAATGGACTCCGCATGTCAAATTAAAGTGCTGATGCGGAGTCTGGAATAGACCGCTTGCATTGAGTGCCAACATTGGCGATTTTTAAACCCAGGCCTATATAATCCCACATTGTTTTTTTTTGCCAGATATCGGACCGATATCTGATACCGGTATTGAATTGGAACCACGAGCCATGAGCAATAACGATACATGGTGGTGCATTTTATCCCATTCCTAGATTTTACTAATCGAGTGCCAAAAAGACCGCACAGTGGTTGAGTGGGTAGCATGTTGACTTCACAGTCAGGAGATCACGGTTCGAATCTCTGTTGGGCAGCTCTGTGTGGAGTTTGCATGTTCTCCCCGTGTGTTCGTGGGTTTTCTCCGGGTACTCCTTTTTCCTCCAACATTCCAAAAACATGCATGTCAGGTTAATTGGTGACTCTAAAATTGTCCATTAGAGTGTGAATGTTTGTATGTCTACCCTGCGATTGACTGGCGACCAGTCCGGGGCAGCTGGGATAGGCTCCAGCACACCCGCGACCCTAATGAGGATAAGCGGCATAGAAAATGGATGTGTGGAAGAGCCAAAAAGACCCCAAATTCAGATCCAGTGACAACCCCCAGGTATGTCCCCAAACCAACGTCCTGGATGCAAATGAAGACACTGAAGTGTAGTCACAAGAGAACTGTGTGACACCCGAGCCCTCCTGCGCGGCTCGCTTGAAGCGTAATAAATCACCAGGAAGGCTCACAACATCATCCGGCAGAGGGTGATTATGTTGACTTACTCTCGAGTTGACAAAGTAGGACACTGTGGTCCTGACATGGACAGATAAACCCAAGATGTTTGTGCAGTTTTAGCTAAGAACTTTTGATGGTGCATCGGATTCTCATAAGGTAAGTACGCTAACTACAGTTATTGTTGCTCTGTCGCCTCCCTCCGTGTTCCTTCTATGCCAGATAATAAACACACTTGCGCAACTATCATCTCCCAACAGAAGGGCACCTTCAGCGGCAGATGACTATCACTGTCCTGCTTCACTGACAGAATGAGAAGATCCTTCCTCCGCCGCGCCGTGCGGCTTTTTAAAGCAAAGAGAGCGGGAGAAAGATAAAAAAGACACACACACGCCGGACTGGACTTTTTACTTAATTATGTTTTATATTATTATGTATTAATATGAATTATTATTTATTGAATAATATGATTTATTTTTTTACGTATTATTGTGCTACAAATTGTAAGTGAACAGTCACGTATTATTTATTTGTCTTTCTATTCTATTCTCTTGCCCGTGTTTGTGTTATCCCGTGATCAAGTGATTAAGTTTATAACATGACGTTCTTGGAGAGCTGCTTGAAATTTGGCTTGGAGATTTTCTATCCTGCTTATCGTCATCAAGGTCGCGGGTGTGCTGGAGCCTATCCCAGCGGACTACTTGGGCAGGATGTACACCCTGGACCGGTCGCCAGTTAATTGCAGGGCAGACAAACAAACATTCACACTCTAATGGACAATTTAGAGCGGCCAATGAAGCTAACATGCGTGTTTTTGGAATGTGGGAGGAAACCGGAGCACCCGGAGGAAACCGGAGCACGCACGGGGAGAACATGCAAACTCCACACAGAGATGCCCAACGGAGATTCCAACCCAGACTGTGGCCTCCTGACTGTGAGGCCAACGTGCTACCCACTCAACCACCGTGTAATCCAAATGTAGTATCCGTTTAGAAGGTTGGGAAAAGTCAAGTCAGAACATTTGGCAGATGTGGTTGACTGTTTCTAATATTTTGGTTGACCTTATTTCGCTAATATACCAGCAACGCCTCTCCCAGTTCAAACTACAACACTACAGCACACACTTGTATCCTGTGCTTGTTATATTTACCGTGTATAGTTTGGAGCAAATTCTTGTCCCACGTTTCTGCAGCTCCCCTCGTTTGTAAACTTTCCAAAATCTTTGACTCCTTTTTACTTGTTTGTGACACAGCACACACACACACGCACACACACACTCTACACTGATCAATACGTAACTCTCCAGCGCCGTAGTTTGACCTTTACTCATCAGCAGCAAATAAATGTTTACGGCACCCAAACAATCCTCCAAAGTCTCGAGTGTTGACGTTTGACCTTCTCCCTGACGTCTGACTGGGATAAGGTCAAATTAGGGGGGATGCTTTCCGCTGTAATTACTTCATAACAACACTCCTGCATGGCAGCAAAGCATGAACCCGCGCCCAAGAAGTCCACTCGCGTGGTAAGTGCATGTGCAGTACAATAACCAGCATCTGGAAGGCTTTCTACACGTAGTTTTAATTACTGACCGGACATTCCATTCTTTTTGATACGCTGAAATGCATCTGGTATGGATTTTTTGGAAGTGTAGTATCTTACTTTTAATCATCACACCGTGCAAATACCCCTAAATATACATGGCCCTGGACACAACATTAGGTACACCCCGTATGTGGATTGTTAGTTTGCAGGGTAGAACCGCAGTGCATCACACTGAGAGCAACCAAAATATATGCAGTCCAGTAATAAGGAACACACAGTAATCCCTCGCCATATCCCGCCCTCGGTACATCGCGGCCCTAAAAATCTCCTCTTTGCATCGCGGGTTTTTTTTTTCTTCCAATATTTCATTTATTCAAACTGTAATTTTTGGAGTTTTTATTTTCTTTTACCTAAAGCACGTAAAGTAATTTTTGTTTAAAAAATTGTTTAAGACTGTATAAAGTGTTTAAATTAAAATTGGGTTTACAAGAGCTTCATTTTATAAAGATATGAAAAAAGGTATATTTGTATACTCTACTTGGCGGAATTTCACCTACTGCGGTGGTGCCTGGAAGCCAACGCCCGCGATAGACGAGGGATTACTGTATAGAATTGTTGGGTTGGGCTGGTGTGCCTAATGGGATGTCCGGGATCTTTGCCCCAGCAAGAGGTGTCGTACCTGTACCACTCCAGTCCTCTGATATAGTTCCGGTCAAAAAAGTGCGTCTCGGTACCGGCGGCTCTTACGTCCGGATGGATCCGTACGAACTCCAGAACCGCCCTGGTACCGCCCTTCTTCACGCCGACTATGATAGCGTTGGGCAACTTCTTATTCCCGAACTTTGAGTGGCCCGCGGGCGGGCTGGGCGTGTCGCTCTTGGCGTGGAGCGGCGCAGAAGGTGGCCTCTGGGCTGGATGGGACGGAGGAGAAGAAGAAGAGGAGGAGGCGGAGAAGGAGGAGAGGCGAGGACGCCGAGAGCCACCGCCAGCCATCCCCGGCTGACCGCAGCTCGGTGCCGGATCCCCGGAGGTCGGCATCAGGAGTGGGTCGGCGTGGAACAAGGCGCAGTAGCACACGAAGGAGAGGAAAAGGGACAACACGCACACTGATGTTTTTGCGAGCCGGCGATGGAAGAGGAGCGCACATGCCATCTCTCCTTGGGTTCCGACAGCGCATCTTTTGAAATGGAGCTTCCCCAACGTCCGCAAAGCGTTAAAAAGCTCACACCCCATCTCCTCGGACGCGCGTCCAAACTTCCATCCTGCGGAAGACGCTCTCCTCCTCCTCCGCCGAGAGTGCCGCTCCTCTGGCTGCGGTCATGACGCACCGGCGAGGACGCGCTCACGGTCTCCGGCAACTTCTACTGACTCCGGCGGAGTGACAAGGCGGTGACGTCACGGCATCGTTGGCTGAAGTGGAGCCACACATTCCAGGAGATCACAGCCCAGCATAGCAATCTCCACATGCCACGCAAACGAGCAGCGGGGACGGCGGATGCAATGTTGTCATGGCAACCTCAAAGAGCATCCGATCGGACCTACGCTCCTCACCAGCACTGGGGGGCATATTTTCCCAGTATGCGGGGAATCCTATGCCAAAACCGTTGAATGAAACAGCACCGGTCCAATGACCGACGGCAACTCTCCGACAGAGGTTTGCTTTCGGGCCAGCGCACGGGTCAGGTCATCCCTCTTGGTGCCCCGACGACGGGTGGAAGAACAGCGAGATAAAAAACTCCCAGGACTACATCAGCATGCAGGGAGGAGTCGGGGTGTCACCGGTGCTGCTCCTGCGGGGTGTTTGCGGCCAATCTCCGAGCCCTCTGATTAAAGAATGATTTATAGCGAGACGGCCCCCCCGCCCCTCCCTCAGCAATCCGTCTAGTGAATGAGATTTTTCCTCACAAGAGGGCGGGTAAATCAAACCTCCAGGCGAGTAAGCCTGCGCAGCTCGCAGATGGGAGTCTGTGATTAAATGTTATAATCACCTCTGCCGAGTGTGCGTCTCGCAGTGTTTTTTAAATCGACTGACAGGGAAAAGGTCTCGTTTTTACCTTTCTCGCTTCACGACCATTAGGGATCCGCCTGCCGAGCTATAGATACATAAATAGTACCGTATCTCTACCCTCCATGTACCATGCGAGCACATTAGTAATGGTTGTCGTCAGCTAAATAAGGCTGTGCAATCGGGCAATTCATTGAAAGCGGCGTGGTCAAAAAATAGCAGTGTGGCGTTCAATCCGTGATCAGAGAAGTGGAAAAGGAGAACCATGGACTCGGATTTGGAGGTGCTGATTCTCATCCCAGCCGCTTCACACCCAGCCGACAGGGAACTCTGCCAGACGTTCCCAGCAGACCCTGGCAATGCGTTTGGGTCTGACCGGCAGCCTCCAACACCATCGGAACCAACTCACCACAAGGTAGAGCTCGGTGGACAGCTCCGCCCCTCTCCTCCCCCGAGTGTCCAAAACATGTGGCCCCAAGTCCGACGACACAACCACAAAGTCAGTCATCGAACAGCGGCCCAGGGTGTCCTGGTGCCAAGTGCACATGTGGACCCCCTTATGCTTGAACATGGTGTTCGTTATAGACTATCCGTGACAAGCACAGAAGTCCAAAAACAAAACACAGCTCGTGTTTAGATCAGAGGGGTCGTTCCTCCCAATCACACCTCTCCAGGTCTCACTGTCACCGCCAACATGAGCGTTCAAGTCACCCAGCAGAACAAGGGAATCCCCCGAGGGAGCACTCTCTAGTACTTCCTCTAAGGACTCCAAAAAGGGCTGGTACCCTTCAACAGTCAGGACCCGCCCATCCACCCGAAGGCGCAGGGAAACTATCCTTTTCTTTACTGGGTTAAACTCCAACGTGCAGGCTTGGAGCCGGGGGGCAACAAGAATTGCCACCCCTGCCCGTTGCCTCTGATTGCCGGCAACACCAGAGTGGAATGAAGTCCAGCCCCTCTCCAGAGGACGGGTTCCAGAGCCCTTGCTGTGCGTTGGGGTGAGTCCGACTATATCTAGCCGGAAATTCTCCACCTCACGTACCAGCTCGGGGCTCCTTCCCCGCCAGAGAGGTGACATTCCACGTACCGACAACTAGCTTCTGTAGCCCCAGGATCGGACCGCCAAGGCGTCCGCCTCCGGCCGCCACCCAACTCACTTGGCACCCGACCCCTTTGGCCCCTCCAACGAGTGGTGAGCTCATGGGAGGGGGGACCCACGTTACTTTTTCGAGCTGTGCCCGACCGGGTCCCATGGGTGAAGGCCCGGTCACCAGACGCTCGCCATTGTCCCCACCTCCGGGGAATAAAGTTGTCATTTCACATCAAAAAGTTTCAGCAAAAAGTTGTTATGGTACAAGATAAAAATGTATGTTCTGAAGCAAAGTCATGCCATTTATTAATTGATGAATATACCTAGTATATCATGTTGTGAGAGGCGGGGTAGACCCTGGACTGGTTTTAAACATTATAGGGCGGGGAACTTGTTGGGCTAAGAGAGACATAAACGACACATATTTTCAAATGTACTTTTGTGAGAGTTATATCCTGTTTTTTAAAAAGTCAATACAACTAAAAGTGTGCCAACAATTTTAGAGTATAAAAGTCTCTGAATTTGTTTGTTTTTTAATATTGTGACATTTAAAAAATAAAAATGACCTCTGTTATTAAAATGACATTATTTTTACTCATAATATTACAAGTTTATTCTTGTGAAAATGCGCCTTTTTTTCTCTTAATATTTTGACTTTCTACTCATAAAATTCAATTTCTGCTGTTTAAATTTTCCAATTTTTTAACTCTTCTTGTAAGTGTGACTTTTTTTTTTTTTTTTTTTAAGTTTTTTTTAACTTTTCTCACATTTATGATTTTATTTCTGTAATATTTTGACTTTATTCTCCTAATATTATAACCTTTTCCGCAACCTAATTAAAAAAAAACATTGTTTTTCTCCGAATATTTTGATTTTGTTGTTTGTAAAATTACTGCTCATTTTTCATTTTTTGCTGTTTCCTTAAAGTTTTTTTGTTGAACTGTATTTTTAGACGGTGCTGCAGGCCAATCAATCGCTCAGACCGCACTTTGACCTCCCCCTGTTGTAAAGCAAGATATGTTACGTATATTTTAAGAAAAAAACTCTATTAAATAAATAAATGTTATAAGAGCCAAATGCGGTCCTCAAAAGAGCCACGTGTGGCTCCCGAGCCGTAGCTTGCCTACCCGTTATGAGTGAATTAGGATGGAAGTCTGTCTTCTAGCTAATCCGGCAAAAAAGTCTGTAAGAAAATGTTCCCGCTGGTGTCTTTTTCTTTGCATTGCTGTTTGTCTGGTGCAGAATTCAGAGAGCCAGCTTTTCTTGCTGACCACTGCCTGCAGCTCTGCTCGGTTGTCAGCACTAACGTGAGGCCTGAGGGGGGGAGGTTGAGGACTGGGGGGTGGGTAGCACCACTTTTCATTCAGATGATGCGCACAACTTCACTTTACAGATGGATGAGGTATGGCCTCTGTTGGGAAACAATTCCCGCCCACTTCTTGCAGTGCACACTTCTCAAACTGCTTTATAATTGAGCGCCGCTGCTGACCCGGGAGGGGCAAAGCTGCCGGGGGAACATTTGTCAGCTGTTTGCAACAAAGACCATTTTATTTAAATTGCCAGGTGTGTATTTTGACTGTTGCGTTTACTTCAAAACCAAAGCTCTTGCAACAGCACAACCTACTGGTGGAAAAAGGACCACACAATCATGTGTGGCATTAATCAAATATGTCTTTCCTGTCTCCAGCCCCAGCATTGGGTATCTCCATCTATCCACATCTAACCCTAAATCCTTTACATCCTTTACAACTAACACATTCTCACTTTCTATGTTTATCAACGTGCAGGGGTGGGGAAGCTGTGGCTCGGGAGCCAGATTAATTTTCCATTCCATTCCATTTGCCTCCGCTTATCCGGGCCCTGGTCGGGGGGGCAGCAGTTTCAGTAACATATCTTGCTTTACAACAGGGGTGTTCAAAGTATCTAAAAATACAATTTACCAAAAAACCTTAAGGTAACAGCAAAAATGGAGGTAATCAGCAGTAATTTTGGAAATAAAGTCAAAATATTAGGGGTAAAGATATAATCTAACCAAAAAAAGTTGTAATTTTAATGAATTAATGAATTAATTTATTAAATTTTTAATTAGGTTGTGGAAAACGTTACAATATTAGGAGAATAAAGTCAAAATATTACAGGAATAAAATCATAAATGCGAGAAAAGTAAAAAATAAAAAAACTTGGAAAATTACAAAAAAACCCAGCAGACAAAAAAAAAGCTGTAATTTTATGAGTAGAAATCCAAAATATTAAGAGAAAAAAGTTGCAATTTTACAAGAATAAACTTGAAAAATTGCAAAGTACAAATAATGTGATTTTAGTAGTTTTAAAAGTAGTTTTTAAAAATGTTATGATATTATGAGAAACAAACAGATTTGGCCGCCGATGACCACGTGGCTCGGACACCCGCCCTCAACCGCCGCCCAAATCGCATAGCACCGAACCCTTATGCTTGCCCCTGCAGGTGGTGGGTCTGTGGGCGGAGATCCGGTGTGGCTTCTTCGGGCATGACCCCCCGAATAGAATTAAAATATCATACCTCATATCACACATGTATAGTACATATATCGCTTATATATGATGTCCTATAAGAAGCGTCATTTACTTGCTTCACTGCGGCCTTTACCATTATTATTATCACTATTATATTCACACATAACAACCTAAATCCTGATTTCAGGTTCAGACTAAATCGATCTTAAACAGAGGTAGAGGTGATGATGCTAATAATTTATCACATGATGCAGTATACATATTGTCATTACTATGTTGTCTTTTCTGGATTTTTTTTCTCATACAATAAATTCAGCAAATCAGGGCAGACAAGTGGAGGTTCTTTTGCAGGAGATTATCAACCTTCTCGCAGCAGACCTCCAAAATCTTGTCTCTTTTAATGCAGAGCAAAGGACACTCACTGAAAAAAATTCATCAGAGTAGGGTAGACCAATGAAGGCTCGGTTGCAGGAGATCATCCACCTTCTCGCAGTAGACCTCCAAAATCTTGTCTCTTTTAATGCAGAGCATAGGGCACTCACTGAACAAACGGAAATACATTTGCAAGTATGTGACTCTCATGGCTCTCTTAGGTTCCCGACCCCTTGATCTAGTAGTGGCTATAGCTTGCTTACAGCTTGCTTACAGTTGCAAAACATAAGACATAATCTGTCTTTTTAAATTATAGCTATTTTACAGAAAACACTGTAAATACTTAATTTTTGTCACCATAAATTATTTATTTTTGTATTTCTATATTTTTATTTTATAGTCAGAAACATTATTTATACTGTATACGCCAATATCAGTAATATTCCTTTGTTCAGTCTGAATGTATTTTTTAACAGAATATGACAAATATGTAAGTATTTCAAATATAGACTATATTCATATTTTCTACATAAATATAGAATATTTTTTAAACTTCAAATAATCAAGCAACTCACTGTTATCGTCCAGCCATGGGAATAAAGAGTGAATAAAGGCAGTACTGTAAGAGAACACGGTAAAAAAGTATGTGCATCAATTGATTGGGTTTGTTATTCTTCACCTTCTCACGACGATGAATGATGAGTCTCTAGAATGAAACAGAGACTTTTTTTATGTATTTATTTATTTATTTCGCCTTGCGCAAGTTCTGCTGAGGCATCATCCTGGCGAGACATCCAATTCATCCTGGGATGTCTTTGGAGATCACATACTGATCACCGTAATGTGTGTGTGTGTGTGTGGATTAACCAGGTTCTGCTGACTTTGGGCGATTGAAGAGTGGGGCAAGAGAGTGTATGGAGTGTTTTTTGATCGGGGACACATTTTGTCTTATCCAAAATTGATGTGTTTCTCGCCACTTTGTCATATTTTTCTTACGTGACTTTTCCAGCTCATTTTTTCTTCTTTTAGGAGCCCAAGTAATTTATTTTCTCTCGCCCTTCAACACCATATATTTGCATTTGTGCATAAGTATCCTTTCTGCTATTACCAAATAGCACAATTTCAGTTTTGCTTAGGTTCAGGGATAATCCGTTTTTTATTAAACCATATCTTTAATATCGTCATTTTACTTTTTTTTAGTATTAGCACATACACCTTCTCCAAAACTAAAGGCAGAAGTATCACCTAGCGTTAGGTCTTTTGTGACTTTACAGATGTCATTTATACAGTAGTGTTACACTTTGGCATGCAAAAATACAGTATGTCATGTGGTGTACCTCAGGAGTCAATACTAGGACCAAAACCCCTCAACCTATGTACAGTAGTGTTCAAAATAATAGCAGTGCAATGTGACTAACCAGATGAATCACTGTTATTAGTATATATTTTTTTTGCTACACAGCAATCAAATTACCAGTAGGTGCAGTAGATTCTCAAAAAACAAACAAGACCCAACATTCGTGATATGCACGCTCTTAAGGCTGCGCAATTGGCCAATTAGTTGGAAGGGGTGTGTTAAAAAACAACAACAGTGTCTGCCGTTGCCTTTACAAACTCAAACTATTTTGTGATTAATAGGATTTTGCTTGTTTACTGGTGTTTTGGGTCATTGACCCTAACCCTAACCCTAACAGCCATTTCAAGGGCAAATGTTCACTGCCCACAAGTAATTCATTCTAATGAATACATTTGTCCAACCTGTAATAACGGAATTGGATCATAATTTGTAAATTGATGGTGGTCTCAGTTTTTGAAAATCAACACTACTTTAGTTGTTTGGGTTTTGTTTGGAAATGTGCCGGTCTGGAACGATAAGTTACTGTTGTACTGTATGTCAGCGGTTCTGGTCATTTACCATTCTCCATTCCATTCCATTTTCTTACGCCTACCTGCTGTGGCGGTGTGGTCGTTCCATTGCACCGTGAGCAAGTCAGTCCTCCTGTTTGATGACCACCTGTATACGGACGCCCCGCCACCAAATTCTTTCAACCCAGTGCGGCCCCCTGGGGTAAACTCAAACTGTCACTCCATCTATGAAATCACCCATGATCTTGTTCTTGTGTGGAAATGAATCCAGAAATAATGATAGAAAACGTGATACCATGAATATAAATGTTAATAATTGTGTAATAATGAATTTTGTTGGATGGGTTAGCATGAAACTGACTGCACCTCCTACCTTGAACCACAAGATGGCAGCATAGGATGCAAGTTTTGGAAAGAACGTTTGCAAGTTCACTGGTGCGCCAAAAGCTGTGGAAGACTTTTTAGACCTCTTACTAGCTGCTAATAAAGCTGGTGCTATTTGCTTTTTGTTCTGAAGAGAGCCCACAAGAGCTAACAAGGAAAGAATGATTATACCCAACATATACCAAACATGCATGTTAGCTTCATTGGCTGCTCTAAATTGTCCATCGGTATGAATGTGAGTGTCCCCTGCGATTGACTGGCGACCAGTACAGGGTGTACCCCGCCTCTTGAAATTGGGTGAAACCCATGGGGGGGTAGGATTTAAAAAACTCCAGTGTTATTTGTTTGCATGGTGAAAAAAGCAACCATTGCTGTGCCTAAATGGTATTCATGTTACCATTCCAGTTTGTCTACAACTTTCCCATGAAGGGAATATGGCAAACAGAAGCAAGCACCAATCTATGATTTCAGGACTCCAGTTTCCATGCTGGGATTTGCTGTACCGTTCGGGCCGGGGCCTGCAGGTAGGCCAGGCGACAGGCGGGTTTGGGGCCGGGACTGGTTGCGGGATAAGAAATGAAGTTGTTGATTGAACGACGACCTGACTACTTTTGGCGTGCCGATTCCGCGTGGCCGCGTGTTGTGCGGACACGTGACATGCACACACACAACCCACCAGCGAGTTGTCTCCCGGACAGGAAATGATGTCAGCCCTCCGTCTCCAAGGAGATGGAGGCAGTTGCTAAGATACAGTGACACCAGTGTTTTTCCTCACTGTTTTCTTCCGGCCCGACCAAACAACATGTACACCCCAGTGCTTCGTGGGTTTTTTTCTCTCACCTTTCCAAAACAAGTCCTGGAAGGGGTCGGAGGTGACTGGTGTGTGTGTGTGTGTGTGTGTGTGTACAAACCCGCCACCCGGCCCCCTCCTCCAAAACTCCTTCACAGTGAGCTGCAGCTCTGTGGTGCTATCAGCATGCCACATATGTCTTGGCGCGCTAACATGTCGCTGCCAAATCCTCGTGGCCCTGCCGTCTCTGTTGCCTCTCTCCTGCTCCATGCGGGCCCCCAACACAGCGTTAGGAGTGGATGGGCTGATGACAGAAGCAAGACGGTCATGAGTTTGTTTATTGAGCATCAAAGCTTCCACACACACACACACACACGGGGGATATCAGATTCAATGTGCAATGGCACAGTGAGGACACAGAGTGCAAAGCGGGGGAAGGAGGGAGCGCCGGGCTGGGGATTTGGCATGCGCGGCGCCCGAGTCATTTTAAATGGCGTGGCGGTGAGGGGGGGGGGGAAGGCAAAACGACGTCCAGAGAGGAGAGCGAGTGCTGAAAGGCCGCCAGGTTGGGATGCAGACCGGATTGCGAGCCGCGATTTCAGCAGGGAGGGACGGAGGAGGAAAGAAAGGAGGGAAAGGAGGAATATCCTCTGCACCGCTGTGTGACTGGAAATTTAATAGGGTGGGGGAGGAGGCGGGGGCTTGGAGGCGACGGGGGCGGAGGGGGAGGGGAGGGGAAGAGGGAGGCAAAAAGGCACAGAGACCTCATTGCTGTGCAGCTTTCAGCAGAAAAAAAGCGAGCGCTGGCGAACAATGCTCGCTACGGCGTTCACGGGGAGGGGAAGTGCACGGGGGGCGGGGTCCAAGATGGAGGGAGGGTATGCATCCTGGAGGTCTTCCGGCGGCAGAACCGGCCTGCTCTGTCCTTTGACCTTTTAGTGCGGGCCGGTGTGGATGGGGGGAAGCACACAGAACCCTCCCAAGAGGCATGTCCGCTTCTCACATCAAGCATTTTATGACACATTCTCACAGGACAATACACTACAAATATGGGGTATACTTTGGAGTAGTCAGCGTACAGCTTGCATGGCAGCACAGATTACAGATCACACGGCAAATTACTCTGGCAACGCCAATGAAAGGGTCCGAAGTGCGTCCAATGTGTGAATATTTAGGGAAGTTCCTCCTGTTTGTGGTAGAGCAGGGGTAGGGAAGCCACGGCTCGGGAGCACGTGTGGCTCTCAAACGTAGGGTCGCGGGGATGCTGGAGCCTATCCCAGCTGACTTTGGCCGGGAGGCGGGGTACATCCTGGACTGGTCGCCAGTCAAGCGCACGAGCATGTTTTTGGAACGCGGGGGGAAAGCGGAGTACCCGGAGAAAACCCACGTGCACGAGGAGAACATGCAAACTCCACACAGAGATTCCCAAGGGAGATTCCAACCACGAACCATCGACTGTGAGGCCAACGTGCGACCCACTCATCCACCGTGCGGCCCCGTTTCTAAGCATCATAACAATAATCGATTTCCATTTTGTGTTTTTCTTCAAATATGTGTAACAGCTGGGCTGTTCCAAGTGCAGTCTACAAATACAATTTGACAAAAAACTTTAAGGAAACGGCAAAAATGCAAAAATAAGCAGTAGTTTGACAAGAAATTAAGTCAAAGTATTAGGAGAAAAAAGTTGTAATCTAACCCCAAAAAGTTGTCATTTTTTAAAAATGAGGTTGTGGAAAATATTAGGAGATTAAAGTCAAAATATTAAGAGTTGTAATATTATGAGGGAAAACATTTTAGTCAGTTTAGTGAAAGAGTTTATTTGTATTTTTTTTATTCCTGTCATGTTTTTACCACAGAACAAAAATTATATATCTAATTGTAATATTATGACTTTATTGCCATATTTTTCCCCAACCTAATATTCCAAAAATGACAACTTAATTTTGTATTGTTTGTCTCCTAATATTGCATCATAAAAAAAATAAAAATTACCTCTGTTATTAAAAAGACATTGTTTTTACTCGTAAGATTACAAGGTTATTCATGTAAAAATTGTGACTTTTTTCTCTTCATATTTTGACTTTCTACTCATACAATTACTGCACTTTTTTCAATTTCTGCTGTTTTTGTTTCTCTAATTTTCCAATTTTTTCAACTCTTCTCATAATTATGATTTTATTCCTGTACAGTTTTGACTTTTTTCCTCCTAAAAGTATAACCTCTTCCGCAACCTCATTTCCCAAAATGACATCTTTTTTGCTTAGATTACAACTTTTTTTCTCCCAATATTTTGACTTTATTTTTTTGTCAAATTACTGCTCACTTTTCACGTGACTGGGAGCTGCGACTACGTGCGGTTTTTAACAGGACAGGTCATCCGGATGGAGGACTGGAACGGCTCCGCGACTGCAGGTGTAGCCGTGAGAACCCCATCTTAGTGGGATTCAGAGACGCGCGCCGTGCGGAATGTGCGTAAAGACGGGGAGGGGGGGCGCGCTTGTGCGCAGCCTGCGTGCGCGCCTTCTCCAAGGATGACCGGACGCGCGCATGCATCCTCGTCCCCTTCAATCCGACGTGATCATACTAACATCATTGTCTCCCTGTGGCCCCGGAACTCCCCGCCGCCCCGTCCGTTCTTCGTGGACGTGGATTGCGTTGGTCTGTAAGCCGCCGCGGTGCGTCGGCGCTGCGGAACACCCGACGAGAAGAACCCGACGAGTGCAGCTCTCATCTCGGGGAACAAGCCGATCCATGTTTGTGTGCGTGCGTGCGGACAGGGGGGGCGAGCGGCTGCCGATGGGGCTGCTGAGGGGAACCGTCGAGCCCGCGCGCCGCAGCGTTGGGGTAAGTGTGTGTGTGTGTGTGTGTGTGTGGTGTGTGTGTGCAGGTGTGTGAGGATGGAATGGCGTTTCGTTTCCGAAGCGCGCACACGGCCAAGGATTAGCAGCTGGGAAAATGGCGCACACGCACAGGTAGATGATGGATGGTTCGAGAAGAAGAAGCGGATGCGTTATGTAAGCACGCCGCCTTGTTTTCTTTCCTCGGGTGCAGATGTCAGCAGCAGGGACGGGTGCGAGCCATTTTGGAATGCAGCATGTGCAGAATTAGGCCCGTTCGGAACCTCAATGGCTTTCCAGACGGAAGGCGCGCCGTGCGCTTACGCAGCTGCAGGGACGAGCGAGGCGGTTCTGCTCGATTGTGGCGCATTTCACAACTCGGGGAATTCGTCACGTTTGGGCTGAAATGTTTGAAATGTTTGGCATGAAGCGGCGTTATTGCCCCCCCCCC
>QODF01000050.1:3587827-3620067 GCA_024372805.1 Oostethus manadensis | reverse complement strand
CCCCCCCCCCCCGTCCCGAATCCATGCGGTGTTGTCATAGTTACAGTGAAAGATGTTGGCCTGTTGCACTCGTGTGGCTTTGTCCTCACGTCGTCCCGTTGGGCCCGGTGCGGGCTTGACGCTCCCGCCACGGACGTACCCCTGTTTTCTACCTCCCCGCAAACAAGTCCACCATTTTTGCCTCTTCATAAACCTTAACGACGGCGTTGTGGAGAAGCGGGATGCAATCACGGCCCGCTTGCTCGGTAGCAGTTGGTCGGCGGCTTGCAGCTAATTTGTCTTTTTCACGACTGAGCGCTCTCGCGGGCCCGATCGAATAATCGATAGCGACATTGTTGCAATCTGCCCCAGACACCAACGAGCAACAAAGATTTAAAAAAAGAGTGAAGCACACCTTTGGCGACCTGTGCCGACAATGTCCCGAGTTCCCATCCCACTTGGGAATGAGTCCGCGTGTGATTTCCTATCATCCGGAGAGCATCTCGTGGGATTTAACTGGCCTCGTGGGGTGGCGAGGTTGAAGATGGCGTGTCAAGGTCTCTCCTGCAGCACAGTGTAGCGTTTGTTACCTTGTGAGGTCTTTAGCGTGAGTTTTTGCTCCCATGGGCAAGGAAACCGCATATGGAGCACATGGAGCTCGTGTGTGGGGTACATTGTTTCAAACCCACATTTTGGCAGCCTCAGGGAGGAGGCCCGGCGACGCGTAATCGCATCAGCCGACGGGGGATCCGAAGAGAGCTGCGTTGCTTCGTGTTAGCTCGCTCTTTAATCGCATATCTGCCGTACTTCGGGATAAGGTCCCGCAAACGGACGCCGGAGTGCGTTTCAATGAAGCTGACCGAGCAGCTCCAGGTTTGAACGTCGCTCGTGTGTTGTTGTTGATGTCGGGGCTGCTTATGGACCGTACGCGTGCCCGCGTGAGGCTGTGAGGAAGTCTGTGGGATGTGCAAGAGCATCTGAAAAAAGACTATTTTTAGCGCGCGCACACTCCCTCATGAGCTTCCTTAATAGCGTATTTAGGAGTTCTCAGAGCTACGGTTTTTCATGAAGACCGATGCTGACCTTGTAGACATTATGATTCACCCCCCCTCCCCTCCCCTCTATCTTTCATCTTTGGGTTTGTCCAGTTCCTCTGCAATTTCCCCGCCTCCAGCCAGACTTCATATCGTGATATTAAAGATATACTGATATTTCAAACAGTGCCGGGGAAATGCCCACCGAGCCCCGGCTAAACACGATAATGTGGAATGGGGCACTGGACAGTAAAAAAAAAAAAAAACACAAGATGGTGAGTGAGCAGGTTGCCACAGCAACCGTGTTTCTAGGAGCCCATGCATCGTCGCTGCATAGGAGAGGAGATGCTAAACACCGCCATGTGGGGTGGGGGGGGGGGGAGAAGCGCTTGCTAAACCGTGAAGTATATTCCGCATAAGACGATGAGGAAACAGTGGGGCCTTTTTTTTTGTCCATCACAGCCTTTCTAAATTTAGTGAGTGTGCTGATGCTTGCGGGCAAAAGTGTGCGACACCCTCTCAAGCAAGGACGCATTCGGCTACAAATGCGTGTCGCCGGCTCTCTAGTTTCATGATTGCTTAATTGCGTGTCGCTTATTCCACGCAGCACGATTGCTAATAACGCCGTACCGTCGGCATTTAGCTTCGGTTTGCTAATTCAAACACTATCTTTCTGTCCGTATTTATAAACTACCACTGCTCCCTTTTTTTCCCCCCCTTAGAATTTTGTGGCCATTTTCAGACGATGACCTCAATGTTGAGTTCAACGTCAAGAAAATGGCAGCTGACTCACCCGGTTGCACTGCAGGCCACAATTTGGGAGCCACTTCTTAACAACTCAAAGCCTGACCTTGCTTGTCTCCCGCAACAGGACGTTGTGATATTTTCATAATTAAATTTTGTCCTGGTCATGCTTGCATGCATGTGGCTAGGCTAATATCTCAAAGCTACTGCAATGTGCATTACTTGACCTCCTTTCTTTCTCCTTTTCTCTCCTCTTCCCCTCCCCTCCCCTCCCCTCCCTCCACAGTAAGAACAAGCAAACAACCTCTGCAGAGAAGAGGAGGCTTCCAGGGAGCAAATCCGCTCCCAAATATAATTTCTACACTACTAATTGTCATGGGAACAAGAAAAAAGACATGCTTTCTTGAAATGACATGTAATGGAGAACAAGGCGCTTGGTAGTCAAAGAAGCGTGAGCCAAGCAAAATAAGAATATATTAATGCTAGAGTCTTTTAATATAACATCACACCCTTCCTTCTGAATTATTAAGCAGTCTGCTTGAAGGGGAAAACAGCAAAAGAGCATCAAATATGAACAAGAAAGCCAGCACTTAAATTCTCCAATTTGGAGGTGATTTATCAGCATCATACGGCAGCAGGGGTGGGTCATGACTCAGTTGCCATGCGTGTTGTCATGGTGACCAGCCCCTGTACCCCTTCCCCCCTCCTCTGGTTGGTCCACCTTTTGTTGTGGTTCCACAACCATGGACCTGAGCTGACAGAGGCAGCGCCGCCCTGCCCCGTCCCCTGTAGCTGCTCCAATCAGGCGAGCCGTGTCATCTGTACGAGGAAGAGTCTAGATCAGGTCCCGGACAGTATTTCAGAAAACACAAGATACCTCAATCTACAAGAGAACACGATTCAGGTGAGCGCAACATCACATTTGTGTTCAGTGCACATGCTTTGACAACCGGTGCTACAAACATGCCACCGTGTTTATGTTTCCAGGTGATAAAGTCTGACACCTTTAAGCACCTGCGGCATTTGGAAATCCTCCAGCTCTCCAAGAATCACATCCGGCAGATCGAGGTGGGGGCCTTCAATGGACTGCCAAACCTCAACACGCTGGAGCTTTTCGACAACCGTCTCACCGTGGTACCGTCGCAGGCCTTTGAGTACCTCAGCAAGCTAAGGGAGTTATGGCTCCGGAACAATCCCATCGAGACGCTGCCAGCGTTCGCCTTTCACCGCGTTCCTTCTTTACGTCGTCTCGATCTCGGGGAACTCAGGAAACTGGATTTCATCTCAGAGGCGGCCTTCGAAGGTTTGGTCAACTTGCGCTTCTTGAATCTGGGCATGTGCGGATTGAAAGACATCCCCAACCTCACCCCGCTCGTACGACTAGAGGAGCTGGAGTTGTCCGGGAACCAGTTGGGGATAGTCCGGCCCGGATCCTTCCAGGGCCTGGTGTCACTTCGCAAGCTATGGCTCATGCACTCCAAAGTGTCAGTTATAGAACGCAACGCTTTTGATGACCTAAAAAACTTGGAGGAGCTTAACCTTTCCCACAATTCACTTCATTCGCTGCCCCATGACCTCTTCACACCGCTGCACCAGTTGGAGAGGGTGCACCTCAATCACAACCCTTGGGTGTGCAACTGTGATGTTCTGTGGCTCAGCTGGTGGCTCAAAGAAACGGTTCCTAGCAACACCACATGTTGTGCCCGATGCCACGCACCCCCGGGTCTGAAGGGCAAGTACATTGGCGAACTGGACCAGAGCCATTTCACTTGCTACGCCCCGGTCATCGTGGAGCCGCCCACTGACCTCAACGTCACAGAGGGCATGGCGGCGGAGCTGAAGTGCCGCACGGGAACCTCCATGACCTCCGTGAACTGGTTCACTCCCAACGGCACTCTGATGACCCACGGATCGTACCGCGTGAGGATCTCTGTGCTCCACGACGGAACGCTTAACTTCACCAACGTGACCGTGCAGGATACCGGGCAGTACACTTGCATGGTGACCAACTCCGCTGGCAACACCACTGCCACCGCTGTGCTCAACGTGTCGGCTTCAGACCCCAGCAACAGCTACAGCTATTTCACCACCGTCACCGTGGAGACAGTCGAGACAGTGGGAGGAGGGGACGATAAGAACTCAGCAATGCAGTACATTAACGAGACCTTTATAGATTTCCCTAATCCGACTGTTGAAAAAGGGTTAGACGGCGTCACTATATCCCCTTCTCTCTCTTCACTGTCCTCGCTGTCGCCACGAGCCAATAGAGCGACTGACAATGCAGTGACTGTGTCCATCATCGACGTAACGAACATTCCGGGCCTGGATGATGTAATGAAAACCACCAAGATCATCATTGGCTGCTTCGTGGCCATTACTTTTATGGCCGCTGTAATGTTGGTGGTCTTCTATAAGCTCCGCAAGCAACACCAGCTGCACAAACACCACGGCCCGGCCAGAGCCATCGAGATCGTCAACGTGGAGGATGAGATTGGAGCCGGAGCGGGAAGCGGTATCTCGGGTGGCTCTACAATGAATACAGGCAGCGGTGGAGAAGGAACCCTAAGGATACATCATCCTGAAATAGTCAACCTGCCCAACATCGGCCGTTCGGATACGCTGAATCATTACTACAAGACCCATCATTACAACAACAATGTGATGGGTCTCAGTATTGGTAGCGAAGGAATGGGACCAGGAGGAATGCTCAGTAACAAGAACCACCAAGGCCAGGAAATCCCCATCTCCTGCACCCCCGTCCCCATCTCCACGTCCAATCTGCTCACATCTTCAGGAAATGGCACCAACACCAACCCAAGCTCGATGTCCCCGCCACTGCCCATGTCTCTCCCGATGCCCACCATGGGTCTACACGGATCAATTAAGGGTTTCATGGGACAGAACCAGAACCCCCAGTTGGAGCCTCTTCTCTTTAAGGGGAGCTCAAAGGAAAATGTCCAGGAGACTCAGATCTAAAAGTGAGGGAATGGCGCAAGAGGGACAGAGAGGGGATTCATGTCGGGTTTATGCTGAGAATGATTAAACACTGGAGTGCATTGACTTTGACACCAGGAGACAGGATAGACGGGACACGGCAACAGGCAAACACAAAGACTCGTTCCGTGGTGGCGTACTGAGCCAAGGATTACCACAGTGGGCCACTTGTGTTTGTAGTAGCGCTCCTGGCCAAGGAGATCAAGGGATGGACATTGCTACAATGTAAATTTGTGCCAAAGCAAATGTTTTTTGCATTCTCCCCAAGCCGCGGTGTCATTGGGGAAGAAACTACAAGTCTTGGGGAGTAATCGGCCCTTAAATCGTTGGCGGGCAGAGATGGAAGACACTTAACATGCAGAAGATGGCGGAGATTACAGAACGAAATCCCAGAGACATTTTTCTTGACAGAAAGAAAGCGCACTTGCTCTGAAGTGACTCAATAGACTCCCTCGAGGTGACAATAATGTAGGCATACATAGATGGACAAAAAGGTACAGTGCAGTACAAACTACTGTGAAAAATCCACAAATTATATGAATATATTTTCATTTAAATATGTATCATTGCAGACTCCGACGCAAAGATATTTTGGGGTGGATGTACATGCCGGCAGAGTTTGTTTCTATGTGAATAAGGACGGGCGGCCATGGGGGGTTGGGGGTGGTTAAGGTACGTGTTTTCCGTTTGGCAACTTCTCAGAGAACATAAGGGCTCAATTGCAACACTCATTGTGGATCTTTGAATTGGCTTTGTGACATAAAGTCTATTTAGGTTGTAGTACAGTAAACGCAGATCTCTGTTTGACAAACCTCTGTCTGTTGCTTCAGTAGTAATCATTACAAACTTTTGTGTTTCCGAGGGTGTATTGCGTATTTTGTAACAGCCAGCCTACTTGGTATTTGAATCGTATCAATTCTGACAATGCCATACTGTCCGAACTAATGTTTCGCAAACAGGGAGAGGTCAATCCGATGCAAAGACCTGTGCGCTGAAAATAAAGTGTTGACTTATTTGTGTTATTTGAAGCAAATCCGTAGCCAGGAATTTGATATGACCTCCTCGCTCGCGGTGACTATAATCATGTCATGAATGCTGTCATTATGACGATTCGACGTCTCTCCGCAGCCGCATCCGACAAGGGATCCAACACCCGTCCTAGGACGATCTGGAGTGAATGGAGATGTACAGTATATGAATAATAACAATGTCTGGTTGTATGACAATTGTACAAACTGCATTTTTACAGTGTAACTTTCATATGTTCGATTGCCATTTGCGCTTCTCGCGTTTCAACTATGTATTTCTTTATTTTTGTTAGTTTGATATAATGTGTACAGTTGTCTAGCCATGTATCATTAAGTGTGAAATAAATGAATCATATATTGGATTGTGGCGGCTCAATCTGGCAACCGCGGTAGGAAAACTGTGGAGGACGACCTGCAGCCTATCAGTCCCTCTCCTAGTACATACGGTGTATATATATATATACAGTATATGTGCAACACAAAGTGAGTACCTACGCTGCCGATGCTCGAATCAACCCTAGTTTGGCTACCAGGAACGTAAAATGTTTGTTGCAATTGAGCACGGGCTGGATGCGTGTGATAAGCATTGGCACTGATGGTATTTTTTTCCTTATCCCTAATCCCAATTTGTCCATTTATTCAAACCTGATCAACGAGGGACTGTCGGTGGAATTTCCACCGCAGGTCTAAGTGGCCAGTTCAATGTACTGGTTACGTGTATTCGAAAGTGACCTGTATCCGCGTGGTGTTGCTCGGGGTAGACAGCGACGTCAGCGAAAACATCCAAATATGACAATGGATGATGTATTGTGGGTGTGTGTCTACCCAAACAACCCATGGTGAATAAAAAAGGAAGACATGCCCGTGGTAATTCAAAATTACCGATACCAGCTGGCATTGAGTGGGTCAATCCAATCTGATTACAGCCCAGTCCCATTCCCATTGGAGTTCTACGTGTCCCATCCATGGACTTGTTCTTCCTTTACACTGCTTAACCCTATTCAAATTGTGCTGCAGGAATTTGGAACAATCCCTTGCTGCGACGATGCCGTGCAAATCCATCTGTCTTTTATCGGTTGCAGAATATTGGACTTTGAAGGATTTTCCCCAAATACTCACAAAAGGGAGTACACCCCTCAAGTTCGTGGAATCATTTTTACTACAGTGCATCTTAAGGGACAACACTAGCAAAATTGAAAGCTGGATATCATTTAGAGTAGTCAGGGTACAGCTTGTATAGCCGTAAAGATTTGCTATTCACTGACAATGACGTGACACGGAGCTATTATTAGAACACAAGTCATTAGAAAGATGAGTGATGCGCGATAAATATATATTTTTTGCAAACCGATACTGTTTCAAACATTTCTGTGCAACGTCAGCAGGGCTGAAATTGCATGTCCGTAAAGGAGTAGTGAAGTTTATGTCCTTATTTCTAAGTATCAGGAGTGCGGCGACCGTGTTGTATTTTGCAGGCAATGTTGTATTTTGCTCGGAGGTATAAACCGTGGCTCTAAGTGGCTCACTAGTCGTCAGCGCCGGCAAAGGGATGGTCGTTCAGCGTGGCTAGCTTTGTGGCCGCTTCTTTAGCAGCGTCTTGCATTGCTACACTGCTGTGGCAATGCTGGCGTTTCAGGTGGCTGATAAGGCAGAGACGTCGTGCACATCAACGCCATGATTGTTTTCAAGTGAGCTCCGGGGAGGTGTGCGGCCCGTCACAGAAAAAGGAGCGCTTGATTTGCTCACCTCCGCTCAGGAACACACACCACAGTATGAGTGATCTCACCTGAGCTATTTTGAACGTTATCGGTCGGGTATGCATGAGTGTATGACAATATAGAATGTTCCATTAAGGAGGGTCCTATAAAATTCCTTGTATTTTTTCCCAGATTTGGTTTAAATGTTTTTTTGGTAAGCTTTGTATATTTTACGCTTATTTTTACCAGCTTTGTGTGTGTGATTTTTGGGTCAGTTCATTAAGTGCAAAAAAACCCCCCTTACATTTACTGGTGCAATGCATCAATGGACCATTTAGCCCAGTAATTGAGAAATGGATGTAGCTTGGCTAACTTTTCAAACGGGATGCACACAAAATCTTGTGATTAAAGAAGACGTAGTCACTCCCATTGCATATGTAAGAGATTTTTATGGCACGCTTATTTTGTTTACAGTTTCGTGTATGCATCTGTATGTACATGTAAAAGCGGCGCTCTCATTTTGAATAAAAGAAAGTTAGGAGCTAAGAAGCTAATAGCTAATTTCGCTAAGAGCTAAAAAGCTAAAAAAAAAACTAAGAGCTAAAAACTAACTTTTGCTAAGAGCTAAGAAGCTAAAAGCTAACTTTTGCTAAGAGCTAAGAAGTTAAAAGCTAACTTTTGCTAGGAGCTAAGAAGCTAAGCGCTAACTTTCGCTAAGAGCTAAGAAGCTAAGAGCTAACTTTTGGTAAGAGCTAAGAGCTAACTTTCGCTAAGAGCTAAGAAGCTAAGAGCTAACTTTTGGTAAGAGCGAAAAAGCTACAAGGTAACTTTTGGTAAGAGCTACGATGGTAAGAAACAAAGAGCTAAAAACTAACTTTTGCTAAGAGCTAAGAAGCTAAGAGCTAACTTTCGCCTAAAAGCTAAGAGCTAACTTTCGCTAAGAACTAAGAAGCTAAGAAGCTCAGAGCCAACTTGCGCTAAGAGCTAAGAAGCTAAGAGCTAACTTTCGCTAAGAACGAAGAAGCTAAGAGCTAACTTTCGCTAAGAGCTAAGAAGTTAAGAGCTAACTTTTGGTAAGAGCTAAGAGCTAACTTTCGCTAAGAGCTAAGAAGCTAAGAGCTAACTTTTGGTAAGAGCGAAAAAGCTACAAGGTAACTTTTGGTAAGAGCTAAGAAGGTAAGAAACTAAGAGCTAAAAACTAACTTTTGCTAAGAGCTAAGAAGCTAAGAGCTAACTTTCGCCTAAAAGCTAAGAGCTAACTTTCGCTAAGAGCTAAGAAGCACAGAGCCAACTTTCGCTAAGAGCTAAGAAGCTAAGTGCTAACTTTCACTAAGAAGCTAAGAGCTAACTTTCGCTAAGCGCTAAGAAGCGAAGAGCTAACTTTCGCCGGTCTTTCAACATTTAACGCTTGCAATGAGATTCTGCCACAATTGAGCCGTCTGCCGGGAATATAATTCCACACACAATCATTCCTTCTCCTCACGATGGCAGCGTTTCATTCACGTGATGCCAATTTCCGCGAGGTTCCGCGTTTAACGGTAAATTCTGTTTTCATAGTCCAGCGCGGCGAGTCCGTTAACGTGGAAACCATTGGGTCCTAGTGAAGGCACGGGGTGTACTCACTTTTGTCAATCAGTTTGTGATGTTCTTGCTATGGTGTGCTGTGATGTATTCACCAGATTATTTCCGCTTCTGTCGGCATTCAGCTGCAATCCGTAGCTCCGGAATGCGATGCACAAACTTACACTCGCTCTCTGATTGCAATGCAGCAATGCAGCAATGCAGCAATGCAGCAATGCAGCAATGCAGCAATGCAGCAACGCAGCAATGCAGCAATGCAGCAATGCAGCAATGCAGCAATGCAGCAATGCGGCTACGGTACGTGCGTTGCTTTCTTGTTGCTTTTGTGTTTCGGGAGCGATCTCAGCAAGCAGTCAAATAGTCCTTCATGCTACTCCTAATATCCTGATGAAGATATCCGACAACCAAAACATCCGCCAAGACGTTGTCGTGTATTAAAGCTACGTCGACAAACACTTTCTGTTTGAAGCCCATTCCTGCCACGTCATCGCTCAAGCAAAGCAATCCATCACGAGGCGCAGGTTGTCCCAAATGCCTTAAATGCAACTTGCAAACTCGTCATCCCATTTCAAGAGCAAGAAAAAAAGTGGATATGTTCTTTGTGTGTGTACATATATTCACATATATACACAGAACTGCAGGACTAATGTGGATGTGTCTCAACCTGACACACTAAGACTCAGCATATGGCTGCTCCCTTGATGTGATCCATTTGGCGGCCCCGTCGTCTGATTTCAAACGGCATACGAGATGACGCCTCGTGTGCACGGTCGCCATGGATGCCATGGTTCCTCGCTGAACGTTATCATGGGGGGAGCTGTTTTTGCGCTCAGCCGTATGGGGGCGTCGACCGTGTGAGACGCAACTTGACAATAATCATTCTCCGGGTAACGTTCAAGTGTCAAAGTAAAAAAACAAAAAAAACACGTCTTGATCGTTTCAAAATGAGGTTTCCATCTGACTGTATGCGCTGGCTTCAGGTGGAGTTCTGCTGCACATGCGCCAGCCGTTGCCTACCCCTACAGAGACTTAGGGATGATTCCGAGACACCCTGAATGACTTGGACTGTTGTAGCTGGACTAACCTGGTCCTAACAAGGGCCGACCTTTCTGGTCCGTGCAAGGTAAGCCACTCTGTTTCATGACATGTTTATATTTGGGTTTTTGTGCTCAACTTCAGAACATTTCCCAAACTTGTTGTGTTCAACACCCAAATGTAGTTAAAAAAATCATAATCTGCAACATGGATTAAATCAATAAGACATAATTCACAGCAAACAGTCAAATATCTTGCAGAGTATTTAACCCATTTTTACTCTAAAGTTTGGGAAAGGTTAGTTGCACAGAAATCGTGCCCTCTGGACTTAAATTTCCAGTTGATCCTGTGGGTTTGTACTTGCAGTGCATTGACGTTAAAGGCTATTTTCCACTTATTCATTCTTGCAGTGTGCCAGAACAGTATCTGTGCTCACGGAGCACAACAAAATAGGTTTTATTTTAATTGCAACGCCACTTTATTTCAGATGTCCCCAACTTGGCAACTAATATTTTATGGTCTACCAAACAATAAAAAGCAACAGCATGAAATGTGAATTACATGTCAACATTTCCTGTAGGCTGTTGCGTTAACCCAGGGGTCGGAAACCTATTTTCAAATGTATTTTCGTGGGAGCCATATCCTATTTGTTTAAAATGAATACAACTAAAAGTGTGCCAACAATTTTAGAAGACAAGAAGTCTGTGAATGGGATGGATGAATGTGCTGGGAAGTTTTTTTTTATTTTTAACACTGTGATTCCTGTCATGTTTTACTTTACAATGTCAGAAAAAAAATTACACAAAATGCTAAACATTATTAAACAAAAGTTACATATTTAATTGTAATATTAGGACTTTATTCCCACAATATTTGAACTTTATCCCCATATTATTTTTTCCCAACCTAATATTCCAATAATTACAACTCTATATTGTCTTGTTTGTTTCTTAATATTTAAAAAAAAAAAGAACTTCGTTACTAAAATGACATAATTTTTACTCATAATATTAATTGTAATATTATTCTCGTAAAATTGTGACTTTATTATAATTTAATATTTTGACCTTCTAACCATAAAATGACAGCACTTTCAATTTCTGCTGTTTTTTTTTCATTTTTCACATTTTTTTTTCAGCTTTTCTTGTAATTATGACTCTATTCCTGTAATATTTTGGCTTTATTCCCCTAACACTGTAACCTCTTCCGCAACCTAATTTTCCAAAAATGGTTGAATCACAACTTTTTTCTTCTAATATTTGGACTTTATTTTTGTAAAATGACTGCTCATTTTAAATTTTTTGCTGTTTCCTTAAAATTGTATGTTAAATTGTATTTTTAGATTGAGCCGCAGGCCAATAAATCACTCGGACCGCAGTTTGAACAGCCCTGTTGTAAAGCAAGATATGTTACATATATTTGAAGAAAGAACTAAATGAAAATAAATAAATGTTATGGTGTTTAGAAACTTCTGAGAGCCAAACGTGCTCATCAAAAGAGCCACATCTGGCTCCCGAGCCACAGCTTCCCTACCCCTGCATTAAACAAACAGCTCTCTCTGCAACATTACCGCCCACCAGTAGCTGCCGTGGGATAAATACGTCTGCACAAAGGTAGTGTTTTTCCAGTAAATCTTGCTGGGCGGATGCATCTTCATCATCAAATATGCACACGATTTTAAAACAATGTATGTAAATGTACATCTGTGTCTTATGCCCAGGTACTGCCTTTGTAAAAACACTTAATACACATAATTTGTCTGTAAATCAAATCTATAAACATAATACATAATCAGTACATTAAATAATTTATGAACATGAAAATAAATTCAAAAATATGGTATTAAAGTAACCACTCGAAAAAAATGTATACAGTAAAATAATAGCCCAGTCTAGCATCTTTGTGTGTGACTGGGATTAATAAACATAATTTAACTTTTTGTGTAATTTCCTACTATTTTTTAAAAGTAGTATGCTAAATGGCGTTGTATATTTTAAATTAGCATTTCTACTATTCATGTCTATATTCACCAACAAAAATGGAAGAAAAACAACATATGACGCTAATTCAAGTATTTTTGTAATATCATGTTATGTGTTTGGCACAAAACATAGAGCTTTTGTCTGAACCAGCTATTTTAATGTTCGCACTCCTCCAAAGCAGCAATGTGTTATCCAAAAGCCGAGGCATGTTCCTTTTATTACAAGGCTAAGCACGGGAAAAGCTCTTCTCATGTAAATGAAGTGGATAGTATTTCTTTACACATTCCTATTGTAAATTCAAGTACGCGCAGTGGAAAGGACTCTGGTGACACATACAGTGTGTTACATCTCCTTGCCGTTTTTCCCCAAACGCCGTCTTTCCCCTTCAAATTCAATAACGTCCCAGATGCGTTCTTCTCCAGGGAATCCCCGCCCCCCCTTTCCCTCGGCCCCCGCGGGCCACAGACAGACTGCACAGTCTGCGGGGAACCTGACACAACATCAACTCTTACTGTGAAGCTGAGGTGTCAGTCTGTGGGCCGCATCTCGCGCACGGAGGAGCCATGAAAAGAAATGCCTGTCGTTCCTTCACACTTCACAGGCAGGGCAGACATATTGGATATGGCTGCGTGGGCTGCGGGAAGAGCAAAACATCAAAAAATACATGCATGTATATATATATATATATTCCTATTTATTTGAGGATGGAGCAATTTTAGTCTATGAAATGGTGATCTTAGTTGAATCAGTTCCTTTTTGACTATTGCACATATCACTGGACTGGATTTCTTTACGGTCTAATGACACCCAGCACACAAACCGTATTAATAGATTGCCATTATTTTCCATTGACTTTGTCAAAGAGACGCTATTAATGCATCGAAAAAAACAGAACCGCCACACCCCCAAATATTTAAAGTTAAGTTATAGCTGTCTCGAGCAATGCCTGTTAAATGACGTATTAAATCCTCAGATTTCGAGAATTAGCCGGAAATTCACGGCAATAACGTCGTATAATGACGAGAAAAAGGTCGTCATGTCATGAGAGTTTACAAGAATAAAAGTCCTAACTTCAGTTTAGAGGCGTTGCCTGACACCGCTATGAAACGGGGAGTCGTGTGTGGAGGGGGCGGGGTGCTAGAGAGTAGGGGTGAGACTATGCTAACGCATGCTAACCTGCTTGTACCCAACTGCTCTGTTTTTCTGTTCTAAATAAAAGCTTGGAAAGTTTCCCCGCCTGCTGAAGAACTATGCTATAGTTTCCCTCTGACTTGCATGACACAATCACACCTCAAATTACCACTTTAAATCTCGTAATACTTCAGAAAGAGAGAAAAAAGTCGTATTGCTACAAGATTTAAGTCGTCATTTTACGACATTTTTTCTTGTGAAATCACAACTTTTTTCTCGTAATTTTAGTTTAACTTTAGATTAAGAGTTGTAATTTGACGAGGAAAATAGTGGTAATAATACGATATTTAAAGTGGCAATTTTACATGGCATCGTGTCATACGTGACCGAGAGAAAGCATAGCATAGTTCTTCATGAAGGCAGGAAACTTTCATCTGGCTTCAGACCAGCTCTTATTTATAATGCGACAGCAAAACAGAGCACAAACAGGTTAGCTTGGGTTAGCATCCTGATTAGCATCATCTGCCCTGGGTCAAAGGTCAAATTACAATCCAGAAGTTGAGCAAAAACGAGGCAAGTGAAGTTAAATAGGTTTTTCTGAAACCTTAAAGGCATACTTTCTCTCAAAAATGGTTCGATTCTGAATTGTTTGCCTTCAACCTCCAATATAAAGTAGCTTACCAAATGTTCAACTTGTGAGAAAAGCGCTCCAGAGGAAATTATTAGTGAACCGGTTAGCAAATGTCCAACTTCAACCTGTGAAAGGAAATTGAGAGAACCTCTTAATAATAATTAATAATTCTCAATGGTTTCCTGGTTGAACACCCCAGAATTTGAAGAAAAATTTGGTTCAACGGTCAAACAAGAATCCAGAGCATGAAAAGGAGGCACCGGAGAGTCACTGGTGCGACGAGGTCTTGAGTAACTTTGTAAATTTCTGTAGTGTAGTTTTGACTTTAGTGGCAGGTTTTCCACCCAAAACGACTGAATTCTGAATTTTGATCTCTGATGACCTTAACCTCCATTTTGGCTTGTTAGTATGTCGTCCACTGGCTAATTTCCTCACCAAAAGAACGGACCTGCACCGAACCCCAGGAACTCGGATGCGTTGGGTGGGGTAACACCTTAGAATTTCACCCAAACTTTGAGGGAAAACCTGATCCAGTAGTCAAACAAGAATCATGAAGGAGAACACAAATGAGGGAAGAGAGTTTCTCCAAGGTCTTGTACATCTTATTAGTGAGCCTGCACCGAACCCCAGGAACTTGGATGCGTTGGGTGGGGTAACACCTTAGAGTTTCACCCAAACTTTGAGGGAAAACCTGATCCAGTAGTCAAACAAGAATCATGAAGGTGAACAGAAAAAGGGGAAGAGAGTTTCTCCAAGGTCTTGTACATCTTATTAGTGAGCCTGCACCGAACCCCAGGAACTTGGATGGTGTAACCCTTGGGTGGTGTAACACCTAAACTTTGAGGGCCAATCTGATCCGATAGTCAAACAAAAATCCAGAACTTGAACAAAAACGAGGGGAGAGAGCTAAGCTAAGCTGAGCTAAGCTGATGTCCTGCGTAGAGACACTAATTTATGTGTGATTTGTTCCGGAAAAATTCCAAATTGCGCAACATCAGTGCCACTTTAGTGTTTTGGTTCTTTGGTTATCACAAAGCTCACAGCTGATACATTGATCGGCAATTTTATTCTATTGCTTTTCCCTCCCGGCTTATTGATGTCTACGTTGGCGTCCACTAGCGCGCGGCTATCTATCCAGTGTGTGCCACTAGATTTCACACGCCTGCAGCCTTCCTCAGCACCTCCGGGGATAAAACAATCATCCTGACCAACAAGGCATGTGACCCAGAGATGGGAGAGGGGGGAACACTGATTGTTCCCGCAAGCACACAAACGTGGCTGAAGCGGCTGATGTGTGTTTAAAGGTTGACAGCTTGACACATAAAAAACATAAGACATCCTTTCTATTTTTCTTCCACACATGTAGCGTTTTTCTTGCGTAGGCTGTGATGACGGAGATTCCTGTCCTAGGAAAAATTAGTTTCAAGCACACACCTCGTAGGAATTACTGCACGAATGTACAGTGTGTTGCAAAACGGTCCCCAGTGCACACACACACACACACACACACACACACGCTCTCAGGCTGAGATGATGTTATTAGATTACACTCGCTTGATTATTGATTTACCATAACGTCCGATTGGAGACCATGTCTTTACTTTGGAGACTGCATGCAGCTTTTGGGGTTTTCTTACTTGTATCGACGGCCCGCATTATGTCAGAACACTTACCCCCCTCCTGCCCCGAGCTTGGAAGAGCTTGTCATTTTGGCTAATTTGTTTGCTTTCTGGCTAATGAAATGACAAGATTAAAAGCACTCCCCCACTGCGACGTGCGCGTAGCTTAGCGTGGAGCAAGGAGATCTCGCACGCGAGGCAATGCAATGCTATGATAGAGGCTGGAATCAGTGTCTGCAGACGGCCAAGGCTGTATCCAGTCCCTTTAGGACCCAAAAACAGCTTAGTGCAGGCCACACATGACACATTCATAGCATTGGAGCTTCCCAGCATTTATTTATATATTCTATTTATTCAGTCATACATGCTTTTAAATATTTGAGGCTAAAATATCAAGGATATTAACGGAACGAAACCCAACTTTCCCCTTTCCCCACCCCGTCGCTGCCATCTTGCCAATTCTCCTTCTGTCCTAAAGAAGGACATTTTAGTCCCATGGGGCGAGAGGAATATTGACATGGAGAGATGAGTTATTGATCGCGAGGAGAGGACAAGCGAGACAGTTGACATGCAGCAGACTGCTCCACGCAGCAAACAGTACAGGCACTAATGACACAATATCAGCATTAGAGGGGGGGGGGATATGTACAGTATCTATTGAGCTTTGTGGTAGGATGGGACTCCATCCTTGTGTTGGATCGTACCATGATCTAACACAAGTCTTGGCTTATGTGTAGCGCTACCTCTATTATGTACAGTAATTTATCGTTTATTGTGTTGAATTGCTTCCAGACCGGTTTGTGATAAGTTTATTTTCATGGTTATATTTTTTATATTTTGATCAGTTATATTTCATAGAAAACCTGTGAACAACCTTGTAAATACAGTTTCTGGCACTATTAGAGCACTGTAGACACGAACTAACACCCCTATAGTCACCTTTACACTTGTATTACCCAATATTGAATACAGAAAAAGAGTAAATAAGCCATTTAGGACATAAACAAGACCCGTGCGCATGTGGGTTCCCTAGGGGAGCAGACTGGCTGGCGGACAGGATGTGACGTCAGAGGTTCAGAGTTGAGTTTTAGCTTGTCGTGGGTTATTGCAGCAACATTTTTATCAGGGATAATTCAACTCTTTTGTTCCGGGGATCAAGTCTGGTGATTGTGTGGGCCTCGCTGTCAAGTTCTTTAGGACTTACGCCAGCCCGAACTTGAAAAGACTGAGAAGATCATAGAGGACGCTTTATCAACTCGACCCAATTTGATTTTCATGACTTTTATTTCCCACTTCAACTATTTACAGGAGCACAGGTCAGATTGATAACCTCTGATATCAAAAGGAAAACCGTCAAATTACTTAACACGGTTCTAACTTGGGAACAACACCAGTAGTGTCTCCGGTCTTCTGTTGTTACCATCATTTGATTAGTCGGGACAATGACCTCTGAGTTTCCGTTGCCTACTGAAGCGACCGATTATTTCCTTTGCACAACCATCACACAATGCATGTTCAGTTATGTCACAAAGATATCAAACAAGTCGATTTGCCATCATAATTTGTACCAGGCGTCATAAGAATTTTTGATGAACACACGAACAGTGATGCACAGAAACATGCGATGCTTACGTTACGAATTCGACTGAACACTCGCCGAACATTACAGTAACATTACTGACACCCAGTGATCACTGTAGAGTACTGCATGTCATTCACAGCGTCTTTGAATGTGTCTTTTGAATGCCTTGTATTTGTATTTGCATTCAAATAACTCATTTTTATGCTTGCAATTGCTTCATTCAGATTTGAAAAAATTACATTAGCTTCAGTTTGCACATTTAAGGCCGCATTCAACCAAACAACAGCAGGATTTATTCACGTATGTATTTCTGAAAGAGAAAGAGAGGGGCTTCTGTAGCCGAGGATCGGACCGCCAAGGCCTCCGCCTTCGGCCGCCACCCAGCTCACTTAGCACCTGACCCCTTTGGGCCCTCCCACGAGTGGGGAGCTCATGGGAGGAAACCCACGTTATCATTTTGAGCTGTGCCCAGGGTCTATTGAGCCACTCTATGTCTGCTCCCATCCTCTAGGACCTGTTTGTCATGGGTGGCCCTACCAGGGGCATGACAACCCCCGACAACTTAGCTCCTAGGATCATTGGGACACGCAAACTCCTCCATCCCGATAAGGTGGTGACTCAGGGAGGAGTGAGGGAAGGATGGAACGTGAGATGGACAGGCGGAGTGGTGCGGTGTCTGCAATGATGCGGACTCTGCACCGGCCTGCCGTGGTGAAGAGAGAGCTGAGACGAAAGGCAAAGCTCTCAATTTACCGGTCGATCTACGTTCCTACCCTCACCTATAGTCATGAGCTTTGGGTAGTGACCGAAAGGACAAGATCGCGGGTACAAGCGGCCGAAATGAGTTTTCTTCGCAGGGTGGCTGGGCTCTCCCTTAGAGATAGGGTGAGAAGCACTGTCATCCGGGAGAGACTCGGAGTAGAACCGCTGCTCCTCCGCATTGAGAGGAGCCAGAGGAGGTGGCTCGGGCATCTGGTTAGGACGCCTCCCGAACGCCTTCCTGGGGAGGTGTTCAGGGCACGTCCAACCGGTAGGAGGCCTCGGGGAAGACCCAGGACACATTGGAGAGACTATGTCTCTCTCGCTGGCCTGGGAACGCTTCAGCATCTGCCGGAAAGAGCTGGACAAAGTGGCCGGGGAGAGGGAAGTCTGGGCTCCTCTGCTTAGGCTGCTGCCCCCGCGACCCGACCTCGGATAAGCGGGAGAAAATAGATGGATGGATGGAAAGAGAGTGGCGAGAAATGACTGTATGTAAACACATATGCATATGTAAAAGACGACATGATACAAAAGGGAGCCATCCTGACTGAATGGGATGATGACATTGACGTGAAATAGCGTTGGCCTTCCTGTGGTGGCAATATGGCTTCCACAAAGATGCACCTTCTTGTCATGTGGATGCTTTGACATTGGATGATGACAGGAAGAAGAATCAGCGTTGTGAAAAAACTGCATTACTAACATTTTGTCGCAAGAACGCTTGGTTTTGCTCTTTTCAAAGCAGTTAGAGGCCCAAAAAGTAGAGGATTTTTCTTCCTTTTTCCTACAAATAAAGAAACGTGGTTTTTAACATTCTAATTGTCATTCAAGTAAAGAAATAAGTCAAATAATGCTTTTAGCAAAACGTAAAAACAATAAAAGCGTCTTAACATGTCTCTCTCTATTGTGGTTATTCACAAATGAAGTCATTAATAAATTATTGTTGCTCTGTGGTTGAGCAACGCCTATTATTAGTATGCCCGTTGAGTTAATTGCACTAATTCTTGGCCTAAATTAGGCATTTTCAAGCCTAAAATGGCTTAATGAAATAACTAAATGAACTAAAATACAAATGCAAGGCAGAAGAAGCATTCTAATGGTGAACGTAGTATTCTACACTGGCCACTAGGTGTCAGTAATTGTTCGGAGACAGGCACTAGACTAGGAGCGCATTTACAGTGACACTGGTCATTTTAATTGGCTTTTTTACTCTTCTCTTGTCTACTATATCGGGTAACAGGAGTGTAAAGCGATTTAAAGGCACCGTTATGGAAGTTCTCTGGAAGTAATCTGCCCATACAGAAAACACGGAACTGCTAAAGTGTGATTCTATGTTCTATCTTATTTTTGTTTAATATGTCTTATTTTCTCTGATCATATCTACTCTATTGGGTAATAGAAATGTAAATGTGACTGTATGGCTGTTGTTTCATATCTTGAGGACTCTAATAATGTAAAAAAAAAAAACGTATTTAGAAGATTGTAAACAGTTTTTGTATGCCACAACTATGGAAAATATTCCAATTATCAATATTAAATCCTATTTTGCAGAAATTTGGTCTCGAACCAATTATCTGCCACAAACAAACCAAACATTAGCATCACATATGTGACCTTCTTTTGCAGTAAATTGTAATAAAAGTAATTAGTTCATATTAAAATCACAGAAAGCCTAAGAAAGAGCAAGGAAGTAATGGAAATACAATAAAGGGTCTGCCTTCCTAACATTTAACATTATCAGTAGTTCAACAAGTGTAAAAAGAAGTTAACCAGCCCTATTAGTACCGCGTAAAAACAATAAGACTGTCTTAACATTGTGGATTTGCATCACATATGGTAATGGTAATGGTTGAATTGGATTTGAACATGCATGTAAATGCACTGGAATGCATCACTTGGTACAACGGACAGTTCCACATGTTCAAAAGGAGTAGGAAGAAGCAGATCCTATTTAATCCTACCCCCGTAGGTTTCCCCCTCTTTCAATACATGTGTACACTTCCTGCCGTTAGTAAGTTTGAATGCATAAGTAAGGTCATGTGACAGTGTGTTAAATAGCAGTCCTTGTCATGGTACAGTAAATAAGTGATATTGCCGTCCCGATGAATGATAATAATAACAAATCATTATAATAGTGCTGAGTGGTATATAAACAGTTATAACAAAACATTGTTGTAGTCTCGCTAGGATGAAAAGATCAGGATTATTCACTGGCTGGCACGATAATGTAAAGGAAAATGTGCCCCAAAGAAGAAACAGCTTCATGCCAAAATGTCCCGTGCTTTGCGTGTTTTTCTTTGTTTTAGACGACCGTAGGAACGGGCAGATACAGTCCCACAGGCTGTTATGCAAATGCGGAGGCTGCGACTGTGTAGCGGAGTTGACCAACACGTTAGAATTAGCATTGTTCACACATCCGTTCATCTTTAGGCCGCTTTCTGCACCCTCTCCCCCCCGCCTCCCTTAATGCCTCCCTCCCTGCGTCCTCTCCTTCCCGTTCTTGCTGCGGCGTTGCTATAGCAACAGAGAAATGTGGGAATACCTCCGTCCTTCAGAGTGCAGAAGATGGCAGGAAGGAAGGATCATTTGAGGAAGTGTTATTAATTAAAAGATGGAATCTAGGCGCGACACAGTCAAAAGAGGGCTGAGAATTGGGAAATGTGCACGGCCACGTCCGAGCATCACGCTGGGCCGTTTGTCTGGCGATACATGTGTTCTGGACGTCTCCATTTGTAGTGAGGCTGCAGTTTCCATGACGACGTCCAGACTAAAATAGCAGCACATTCTCCTGCCTCTCTCTCTCTCTCTTCGCTGTTCATTCCAGATCTTTGGGTCTATCAGGTCCTATCCTCTTCATATCCATTCATCATACAGGGAACTCAAGCACATGCCCCCCGCCCCCGCCCGCCTTACCTCCCGTCCCGATCATTCCCTTTGGCTCCGCCCACCTTTTATCTCTCATTTTCACTGGGCTGCAACAGATTCTGTCAACATGCATCAAGCCTGGCGTTGCCAAGACGACCCTCTTGAAAACCGCCGCAATAATTTCCAACAAAGGCATTAAAAAAAAACACTAAAGCCCACTCAGGGGCGGGCAGGCCAGCGGGGGTTGGAGGGAGGTGTGTGTGTGTGTGTTTTATGTTTATTTGAGTGACGGTAAGACAGAGAGGCAGCTGCAGTGTTGTAAGTGACCCTTCAGTGAACCGCGGGGTATCGAATGCCACTGCTCCACACACTTACATGCCTTATAAATGTGAGGGCCCCATACGGTGATTTCTTGACTATGTACAGTATACAGTATAAGTACATAAGTGTGCATCACTGACGTATTTGCGGCCTTTCAAAGGCCAACCTCCGCCAGATACTGTACATGTAGATGACAGTAATATCCTCTGTGCCCCTCCGAAAAATATTGTCATACAAAATGTAACCCTTTTTGACATAGTTTATCCATCTATCGTATTTGAATAATAATTTAATATAAAAAAATAATTTAATAATTTTAATAATTTAATAATAATTTAGTACAATACTTAATATTTGTATATACACATATATTATATTTACCTCATGCATCTTCTTAAATTATTATTTATTTTTTGGTTTTTTAATTAACATCCATACATCTAACAGGAGAAACAACAGAATCATTTGATAATAACAAAATAATACATTAATATGATTCAACTTTTTTTCCCCAATTTAACCAATAAAAAATGCATCACTTGGCATATTACTTTAATTGGAAAAAAAATAGATACCTGTGAAAAACCTTGTTGAATTATTTGCTTTGACTTAATTTTAAAAAGGAAATCAATTGAACAAATCAAATCAAGTCAATACAAAAATAGACAAATGCCTCTTGTCACATAACTATCAGCCTTTTGTCCCTAAATGGCGTGCCTTGACATCATGGATGCATACTTTTAATTCTCTCTAATTACTGTAATATAATAAGTTAAAATGCAAAATTCAAGTCAAATATGCATTTAATGTAAAATAACCTCCTCGCTGAGCCACCACCTTATTGTGGTGGGGGAGTTTGCGTGTCCCGATAATGCTAGGAGCTAAGTTGGCGGGGGCTGTCATACCCCTGGTAGGGTCACCCATGACAAACAGGTGCTAGGGGATGGACCAGACAAAGAGTGGCTCAAAAGACCCTGATGATGGCTAAAAACATTGGACTTTGTTTTCCCTCGCCCAGACGCGGGTCACCGGGGTCTCCCTCTGGAGCCAGGCCTGGAGTTGGGGCACGATTTTGAGCGTCTGGTGGCCGGACCTGCACCCATGGAGCCCGGTCGACAAAGCCCGAAAATGTAACGTGGGTCCCCCCTCTTATGAGCTCACCACTCGTAGGAGGGGACAAAGGGGTCGGTGCAAAGTGAGCAGGGTGGCGGCCGGAGGCGGAGGCATTGGGGCTCCGATTCTTGGATACTGAAGCTAGTTGTCGGTATGTGGAATGTCACCTCACTGGCGGAGAAAGAGCCTGAGCTGGTGTGTGAGGTGAAGAAATTCCGGCTAGATATACTGATATACTGTATAGATATACTGTAGCTAGATATACTGTAGCAAGAGCTCTGGAACCAGTCCTCTCAAGAGGGGCTGGATTTTATTCCACTCTGGTGTTGCCAGCAATGAGAGGCGATGTTGTTGTTTGTGCTTATGCGCCAAACAACAGTTCAGAATACCTGCCTTTTTTGGAGTCCTTACAGGACTAGTACTAGTACTAGAGAGTGCTCCCTTGGGGGATTCCCTTGTTCTGCTGGGTGACTTCAACGCTCATGTTGGCAACGACAGTGAGACCTGGAGAGGTGTGATTGGGAGGAACGGCCCCCCTGATCTTAACCCGAGCGGTGTCTTGTTATTGGACTTCTGTGCTCGTCACGGATTGTCTATAACGAACACCATGTTCAAGCATAAGGGTGTCCACATGTGCACTTGGCACCAGGACACCCTGGACCGCAGTTCGATGATTGACTTTGTGGTTGTGTCGGCGGACTTGCGACCACATGTTTTGGACACTCGGGTGAGGAGAGGGGCGGAGCTGTCAACTGATCACCACCTGGTGGTGAGTTGGTTCCGATGGTGGGGGAGGATGCCGGTCAGACCTGGCAGACCCAAACGCATTGTGAGGGTCTGCTGGGAACGCCTGGCAGAGTCCCCTGTCAGAAGGAGTTTCAACTCCCACCTGCGGGAGAGCTTTGACCATGTTCCGAGGGAGGCAGCGGACATTGAATCCGAGTGGGCGATGTTTCGTGCCTCCATTGTCGATGCGGCCGATCGGAGCTGTGGCCGTAAGGTGGTCGGTGCCTGTCGTGGTGGTAATCCCAGAACCCGTTGGTGGACACCAGTGGTGAGGGATGCCGTCAAGCTGAAGAAAGAGTCCTATCAGGCCGTCTTGGCCCATGGGACTCTGGAGGCAGCTGACAGGTACCGGAAGGCCAAGCGGTCTGTAGCTCTGGCGGTCGCTGAGGCAAAAACCCGGACATGGGAAGAGTTCGGAGAGGCCATGGAAAACGACTTCTGGATGGCTTGAAAGAGATTCTGGACCACTATCCGCCATCTCCGGCGGGGGAAGCAGTGCACAGTCAACACTGTGTATGGTGGGGACGGTGTGCTGCTGAATTTGACTCGTGATGTTGTGGACCGGTGGAGGGAATACTTTGAAGACCACCTCAATCCCACCGACACGCCTTCCAACATGGAAGCAGTACCGGGGGACTCTGAGTCGGGTTCGCCTATCTCTGGGGCTGAGGTCACCACGGTGGTCAAAAAGCTCAGTGGTGGCAAGGCCCCGGGGGTGGATGAGATCCGC
The DNA here is from genome assembly GCA_024372805.1 of Oostethus manadensis. Taxonomy (NCBI): domain Eukaryota; kingdom Metazoa; phylum Chordata; class Actinopteri; order Syngnathiformes; family Syngnathidae; genus Oostethus; species Oostethus manadensis. Next base: position 3,596,456 of record QODF01000050.1, on the reverse strand, counting down.
CCGGAGTTTCTTAAGGCCCTGGATGCTTTGGGCGTGTCTTGGTTGACACGACTCTGCAGCATTGCGTGGACGTCAGAGTCGGTGCCCCTGGACTGGCAGACCGGGGTGGTGGTCCCGCTTTTCAAGTGGGGGGCCGGAGGGTGTGTTCTAACTATCGTGGGATCACACTCCTCAGTCTTCCCGGTAAGGTCTATTCAGGGGTTCAGGAGAGAACGATCCGCCGGATAGTCCAATCTCAGATTCAGGAGGAGCAGTGTGGTTTTCGTCCTGGTCGTGGAAGTGTGACCAGCTCTATACTCTTGGCAGGGTCCTTGAGGGTCCATGGGAGTTTGCCTAACCAGTCTACATGTGTTTTGTGGACTTGGAGAAGGCATTCGACCGTGTTCCTCGGGGAATACTGTTGGGAGTGCTCCGGGAATATGGGGTATCGGACCACCTAATCCAGGCGGTTCGTTCCCTGTATGACCGGTGTCAGAGTTTGGTTCGCATTGCCGGCAATAAGTCAAACCCGTTTTCAGTGAGGGTTGGACTCCGCCAGGGCTGCCCTTTGTCACCGATTCTGTTCATTACTTTCATGGACAGAATTTCTAGGCGCAGCCAGGGCGTTGAGGGGTTCCAGTTTGGTGGCCGCAGGATTCAATATTTGCTTTTTGCAGATGATGTGGTCCTGTTGGCTTCATTGGGCTCTCCCTTAGAGATAGGGTGAGAAGCACTGTCATCCGGGAGAGACTCGGAGTAGAACCGCTGCTCCTTTGCATTAAGAGGAGTCAGATGAGGTGGCTCGGGCATCTGGTTTGGATGCCTCCCGAACGCCTCCCTGGGAAAGTGTTCAGGGCCCGTCCAACCGGTAGGAGGCCTTGGGGAAGACCCAGGACACGTTGGCGAGACTATGTCTCTCAGGTGGCCTGGGAACGCCTCGGCATCCATCGGGAAGAGCTAGACGAAGTAGCCGGGGAGAGGGACCTCTGCGCTTCCCTGCTTAGGTTGCTGCCCCCGCGACCCGAACTCGGATAAGCGGAAGAAAATGGATTACAAAAACTACCTGAACCCAAATAAAGTCAAATAAAAAAACATACCAAAGTGCATTAAAAAAATAATGTAAAAAAATAAGAATTAGCATTTAAAATATATTAAATTTGACCAGATATACACTTGTTTATATGCTATACTATCCACTCAACCATCGTCTATGCCTCACTAACTCTAGTAAATAAAACAAATGTACTTGGTAGTACTTTACATGTAACTAAACTAAAAAAAACGTACTAAACCTAAGAAAATTAAACTAAAGTAAAGTAACATTCCAAGTATGGCAGACATGTTAAGACAATGAACGTCCAGCAGGGTAAAACTTTCCTACTAGATAAGCTTCCCTACACAAACCTACTAAACGGTCCTGAGAAAGGTGACGTATGCCAGCCAGGCAGTCTAACATAGGATGTGACATATAAGTTGCCCTAAAAAGATAAGCACAGCCCCGAATGAGCTTAACTGCCATTACGGTACTGGTGTTTTCCTTTCTTTTCACATTGTGCTGAGGAGCTTTGGAAAAGAGCGGCGTGAAAAGAGGTTTTATGCGCAAAGCCGCGGTGTCTGCCACAGATATGCTGCTGGAGTTTAGGCTCGGCGCTAATCCTTTGTCACATACACTGTGCAAATATAATAACAAAGTACAGCGTAATCACGACCGGCGCAGCAGTAACGTCGTGATATTAAAATTGAATTGTAGGGAAACACGATACTTGATAAGACGCAATCCTTCTAAAGCTCATCCTCACACTACGGTACCACAGGCGGTACGCGGGCTCCATATGATAGAATGCAGGAACGCCAGAATTTCTACTTTTTTGAAACACGGAATAGAATGATATTGGTGATGTATACATAAAATATGCCTGATATAATCATACAAATACAAGATTCACTGAAACGAAATTCAAGCAAAATATTCCTTCATTAAATATTAATATTTAACTCACTTACCAAAACAGGTCTACTTGACACTTGGCACATTTGCACCAAAAGGTTTGATATCACTCCTCCGTGAATCACCGCCTTATCGTGGTGGAGGGGTGTGAGTGCCCCAGTGATCCTAGGAGCTATGTTGTCGGGGGCTTTATGCCGCTGGTAGGGTCTCCCAAGGCAAACAGGTTCTAGGTGATGCGTTCTAAGAGTGATTCTGAAAACCCTTATGAAAAAAAATCAAGATGAGGGACCGCACCTCGCCCGGATGTGGGATACCGAGGCCTCACCCTAAAGCCAGGCCTGGGGAAGGGTTCACAGGCGAGCACTTGGTGGTCGGGCCTTCATTCGTGGGGCCAAGCCAGGCCTAGCCCGAAGAAGCCACACGGGATCTCCCCCCCCCCAGTAGACCCACCACCTGCGGGGGCAAGCAAAAGGTTTTTTGTGCTATGCCATTTAGGCGGCAGTCGAGGGCGGGTGTTCGGGTCAGTGCAGCATCTGCAGTAATGCGGTCGCTGTACCGGACTGTCGAGGTGAAGAGAGAGCTGAGCCGGAAGGCAAAGCTCTCTGTTTATCGATCGAGCTACGTTCCCACCCTCACCTATGGTCACGAGTTATGGGTCATGACCGAAAGAACGAGATTGCGGATACAAGCGGTGGAAATGAGTTTTCTCCGTAGGGTGGCTGGACTCACCCTAAGAGATAGGGTGAGGAGCTCGGCCATCCGGGAGGAGCTCAGAGCAGAGCCGGTGCTCCTTCACATCAAGAGGAGCCAGTTGAGGTGGCTCGGGCATCTAGTTCAGATGCCTCCCATGCGCCTCCCTGGTGAGGTGTTTCGGGCATTCCCACCCAGGAGAAGGACCCGGGGAAGACCTAGGACACGCTAAAGGGACTATGTCTCACAGCTGGCCTGGGAACGCCTTGGTGTCCTCCCGGTGGAGCTGGAAGAGACCGGGAAGTCTGGACTTCCCTACTGAAACTGCTTTCCCTGTGACCCGGACCCGGATAAGCGGAGGAAAATTGAATGGTTAGATATAATTTTGGATGTAAAACCTCAAACAAAAGCCTCATCATTATAGTTTAGAACAACAACAAAATAAATATTTACTCTATATATTACTCAATTTTAAAATATATATAAGTATTATATTCAATTCAATTGAATATCCAATTTCCTACAACAAGTGCGGCAAGTCCTAAGAAGCCAGCTCAATGGCAAGAACAAGTCTCTGGCAATAAACAGCTACACGCTGCCAGTGATCAGATACCCTGCAGGAATAATAAGAAGGCCAAAGGAAGAGATTCGGACCACAGATGTTAAGACCCAAAAGCTCCTAACCATCAATGGAGGTTTCCATGCCAAATCCAGCACCCTAAGACTGTACGCCAGCCGTAAGGAAGGAGGAGGACTATTGAGCAAGGGAGCCCCTGTCTAGGATAAAACATCCACGATCCATAAGTACATCAAAGAAAAGGTCCCAACAGTCGATGGGATGTACCATCTAAAAATCACAGAAGTGTTTGATATCAAGAAGTCCTACCAGTGGCTTAAAAAAGCTTGACTGAAGGACAGCACAGAGGAGTTGATCTCAGCAGCACAAGAGCAGGTCAGATCTACCACACCAGACAAGACCCAAGGTGTAGGTTGTGCAAAGAGGCCCGTGAGACAAGTCCAAAATAACTGAAAGGTATTGAGATGGTGGCAGGGAAAGCATACATGGAACGCCATAACCAAGTGGCTGGCATAATGTACAGAAACATCTGGAGACCCCAAGGTCAAAGTAGGAAACACCTCCAAAGGTGGTAGAGAATTACAGAGCCAAAATCCCATGGGACTTCCAGATACAGACGGAATGAATGGTATTGAGGAACCGATACATTGTGGTGGTGGACACACAGCGGAGGAAGGCCTTGTGGTTGTCATAGTAATGCCAAGTGATTGCAACATCAGGACAAAGGAACGTGAGAAACTGGAGAACTACCAAAGGCTCAGAGAGGAGCTGGAGACGGTCGGGAGGGTTTAGGTGACAGTGGTGCCCGTGGTCATCAGAACACTATGGGCCGTAACCGCCAAACTGGAAGAGTGGCTACACTGAATCCCAGGAAAAACATCTCAGTCCACAAAAGTGCAAGTCTAGGAACAGCAAAGATATTGCACAGAACCATCAAGCTCCCAGGACTCTGGTAGAAGACCCAAGCTTGGAGGGATGAGTTAGAGTTTGTTTTTTTAATAACATATATAAATGTAATGTACTAAAATGGAGTTATATATACAGTACATATATTATATAACAATATATATTACACCATCTTTGCAATATAATAGTGTGCAGAAACATCTGTGCAGAAAGTATGGACTGGAGACCCCAAGGTCAAAGTGGGAAACACTTCCAAAGGTGGTAGAGACTGACCGACCCAAGATCCTGTGGGACTTCCAGATACAGACTGACAGAACGGTATTGGCAAACCAATCGGACATTGTGGTGGTGCATCATAATAATAATAATAATAAATAACTCCTTTATTACAGCACGACAAACTTCAGAAGTCGGGCCTCATTGGTACGGATGCAAGAAAGGATAAAACAAAAAAGCATCGGGAAGTTCTGAAGCTCCTTGACGTGTTTATCTTTTCAACCCCTGCTGACACAAAAGAGTATCTGAATGGTAAAAAAGCCGTAAAAGACACCAAAAACTTACGTTCCTCCATACGCCTTGTCTCATGAGTTATATAACCTATTAAAAATGCATGCCGGGGGCCGTCATTTTGAAAATATGGCCACGTTCCGTCCAGATTTTTTAACATCTGCCATTAAATATTCATCCGGGGAGCGTGAATGCAGCGTGTGCGAGTCAGGACGCTCACCTCGCATATTTACTTATCTGAATTGGGGTAGTAGGCACTGCAGCACATCCCAAATCTTCATTGGCATTAAGTGCATGTTCCGGAAAAGGAGACAGTGCTTTTATAGTCCTCCTTCTTGACCTCCTCAATCTACTTCATCTCCAGCCACACTCCAAATCGCTGTCTGGGCCAATTTCCCGTCCGGCACTAACATGACAGCTCGCCCTGGCAGACATTTTTAAGTCAACTTGGGATCCTAAGGAGACCATCAGTGGATGATGCCACTTTATTCTTCTCAGAGACACTTTATAGGGAGGACGGTGCCACCTGGCTACATGGATTAAACACACACACACACACATTTATACAGCGTCCCAAGGCCATAAACACTCATTATAACGTGCTTTGTCATCTGCTGTGGCTTTGGCCTGGAAATTTCACAGCCTGGAGTGTTTTCCCTGACTTGGCACACGTGTAAGTATGTGTTAGTATCAAAGCAGCTTTCTGGGATACAACGGGATTATTGAGTGCGAAGACGCCGAGCTGACATCTTATTTGATAAGATAGCATCTATTATATTCCCGTGGCCTACTGAATAGAACATGGCTCTTCTCTCTTGTTTGTCCTTTTCTTCTTGATTGTCCTACTGCTTGTCCTACTGTCAGCAATAGAATAGAATAGAACTGAAGAGAACACGACACAACACAATCCACTAGAATTGGTCATTGTTGGGGAAAAACAGGCTGTTCAGTAGCAGCTCTGTAGTTATTACATCAAAGCAAACAATCAAGATGCATTTTTCATTTAACATAATAATATATGCAAATAATAGGTAAAAAAAACAGCGCAAGTGCAGTCAGTGCATGAAGAAAACAGTAGGATTAGTCTTATTGCAGCTCCGTGGTTACTGCGCATTACAACATGCACTGTATTTAGTTAATGTCATTTGTCAGTTAATGTATTCTTTATTTCAGTATTTTTTTAAACACAAATGATAAGTTTAAATTGCATTTTTTTTGTTTTACTTTTTAAAAATTTCATAATGGTATGTATTATTCATGCTTTTTTTCATCCATCCATCCATCCATCCATCCATTGTCTTCCGCTTATCCGAGGTCGGGTCACGGGGGCAGCAGCCTAAGCAAACAAGTCCAGACTTTCCTCTCCACGGCAACTTTGTCCAGCTCTTCCCGACGGATGCCAAAGCATTCCCAGGCCAGCTGAGAGACATAGTCTCTCCGACGTGTTCTGGGTCTTTCCTGAGGCCTCCCACTGGTTAGACGTGCCCTGAACACCTCCCCAGGAAGGCGTCCGGGAGGCGTCCTAACCAGATGCTCGAGCCACCTCATCTGGCTCCTCTAAATGCGGAGGAGCAGCGGTTCTACTCCGAGTCTCTCCCGGATGACAGTGCTTCTCACCCTATCTCTAAGGGAGCCCGAAGCTCATGACCGTAGGTGAGGGTAGGAACGTAAATCGACCAGTAAATTGAGAGCTTTGCCTTTCGGCTCTGTGGCCACCAAACTGAAACCCATCAATGCCCTGACTGCGCGTAGAAATTCTGTCCATGAAATTATTGAACATAATCTGTAAAAAAGGGCAACCCTCACTGGAAACGGGTTTGACTTATTGCCTTATTACTTCCTCTAAGGACTCCAAAAAGGGCGGGTATTCTGAACTGCCGTTTGGCGCATAAGCACAAACAACAGTCAGGACCCGTCCCCCCACCCGAAGGCGTAAGGAAACTACCCTCTCGTTTACTGGGTTAAACTCCAATGGCAGGCTCGGAGCCGGGGGGCAACAGGTGAGTCCGACTATATTTAGCCGGAATTTCTCCACCTCACGCACCAGCTCAGGCTCCTTCCCCGCCAGAGAGGTGACATTCCAAGAACCGACAACTAGCTTCTGTAGCCGAGGATCGGACCGCCAAGGAGTTTTTGTAATTTTAGTTTAATTTTACAATCAGGTAAAAATTGCCTATTATTATTTGATAGATTACATTATTTATTTATATAATTATTTTGATTTTATATGAAATGTAATGTAATATATATTTATTTAAATGATCATTTATGTTTTTTATTTTATTCAATTTTGCTTAATTCAGTTGTGGTTTAGTTATTTAAGTTATATTTTCTTTTATTACTGTTTAATAATAATTGTGTGTATTTTTTCAAAGATTTAAAATAATTTATTTAATTTATTCTGTATAGTTTAGATTTGTGTACATTTGTTAATTTGAGTTAGTTATGTATATAGTTAGTAATATAGTATATTTTGGATCTAGTTGGATTTTATTTCAGAATATTTTAATTGCGTTTCTATTTATTTTGTTTTTCATTTTGAATTAATATGTTTACTCTGCGTGAGTTTTACTCGCTGTGACTGCTCTAACAAATAAAAAATAAAAATGTTTTCCTTATGACCATAGTGTGTGTGTGTGTGCGTGTGTGTGTAACTGCCCAAGATGGCAGGATGTCTTGCACCCCCCACCGACACCTCGACCCCCATTTTCAGCCGGCATGTGGAAATGGCCGGAAACGGCAGCACGCTGTCTCGGTCCATGTGTCATGACTCGCTTACTTGATGATGTTTCAGGTGGGGCGCCGTGGCGATCGATCAACTATTGAGTCGTACCCCGCGGATCCTCATGGGGAGGAAGTGTGGGCTCCGGTCTTTGGACGGCTCACTCAGGTACTAACTACTCTATTATATGTATTGTACTGTATTACTGGATGTACTGTATGAGCCACAAGGGAGCTTGTTCAAGGCCTTGTTGATGACGCAAATACACTGAAGCTGTTGAGCCACATGAAGTGCAAATGTTCTCCTCAGCTGGACATCAAACATCCATTTGACTCTTTCTCTGGAGGCGCTTTCTCACTGAGGACCACAACAGCAAAGACGTAGGTTTAGTACAGCTTTGCTTCACAGGGGCTTCAATGGTTTCTCATGACAGTATAGAAAACAATAACCTGCATGTATTTTTTTCATTTATTCATTCATTTTACTTGCTGCTTGTCCTTTTGCACCATCACAATAATCATTTAGAAAAAGTGGTAAAAACATGGCAGTCATGATCATTTTTGCAGTACATGCATGGTTTTCTGTAACAAATTGCAGTATTTTGCAACAGAAAGCCCATATTTTGTTATCGTATACATATTTCTTTCTGCCAGGAATAATATTATTAATTTACGGGAGTGGTATTATACAATTAGTACATGTCCAAAGTATAAGCACGCATATTAATAATAACAATTTTCACCAACTAAAACTGCGGCAACCACAGCATTACAACAATTGCAAAAGCTAAAACAATCACAGCAACTAAAAAACCTTCAAACCACTAAATGATGCAAAAAGCAAACAACAGGCAGTTAGCAAAGAATTGTTCTCAACAAGAGAGGAGAAATATGATGTTAGGAATAAAGTCCACTTAAAACACAAATAAGCAAGAACAACACAAAAAGCTTTAGTACTTCCTGTGTGGAATCAAAGGATGGAAGGGATGAAGTAAAGAAGGAAAACAATCCAAGGCCCTATTACTTCATTCCTTGGAGAGTACATGTGCAATACTATGTTTGTTACTATCACCTTATACTTGTACTAGCAACTTTCCATCCTAGTGACATCATTGTCTGTACTACACCAATGTTTTGTTATAATTGTTTACATACCACTCAGCACTATTATTATTATTTATGTCCAATGTCATTTACATGCAAGTTCTAACCAAATACAACCAACATCTACTACTACATCAATTCCAACAGCAACATCTACTACTACATCAATTCCAACAGCAACATCTACTACTACATCA